>JAHPZR010002277.1:55000-70484 GCA_019787425.1 Platygyra sinensis
ATCATGATCAACACGATGTTAAATCCGAGCATGGTTGAAACGATTCCACGAAGAAGTTTCGATTAACAGGATGTTAAATCCAAGCATGGTTAAAACGATTCCACGAAGAAGTTTCGATTAACAAGATGTTATATACGAGCATGGTTGAAACGATTCCGCGAAGTTGTTTCAATCCAAGCTAGACAAAGCCATTAATCTTAGCGGAGAGGAAGCCAATGGCTACAAGACTTGCCAAGCATTTTGAATAGAACCAAGCCAAAGTCATGGACAAAAGTCTTGGAACACATTTGCACTGTTGGTGCTTTTGTGGACACGCAAAACGCGAATACAACTTCACCTGGCCAACCCCTTCCCCCACCCCACATATGTGGAAACTGGTACGTGCAAATTTTCCTTATTGTCAACATTGGGGAGGGGAAAAGCAACGCGGCTAGCAGTGCTTTCTTCAAACATCAGTTGTAAAATAGAGATAATTCGCTGCATTATACAAGTGTCCCAAGGTTTGTATCTACGATTGTTGGTCCATGTAGAGCAGTTCTCAGTGTTGATATCATCGCATCATTGACACCATTCATACAGATCCCAACAGATTAAAAACAACAACAAGCAAAATTATCTTACCAATCCGGAATATCTGTTATGCCCGTCATAACTATATATCGAGAAAAGAGATGTATGAAGTGTTAAAACAGAAAGGGAACTATGTAACGGGGCTACGATATTAAAACATACTCACAGTCAAAGGAAATTTTCGAGGCTCTACTTTAGTAACATTTAAACGAGCAATTCAAAAGAGCTAAGACAACAGTTAGCTAACAGTTGAAAAATTAGGGCCATTTTTTATATGGCAAGGTAAATTCGAGCGTTCTGATTGGTTCTTTCTTGATCAGGATTTCGCCGTACGGACCGTTTTCACGGAAACGGTCCTCGGCTGTGTATTAAGCCGGCAAATTCAAAACAAGCAGGGCCCGAGTGCCATATAATGAACTACTTGCTAACCTAGCTAGCTCGAGCCGTACTGGGGAATATTGGCCCTCGGTCGTTTTTTTACGGACTTCGCTTCGCTCGGTCCGTACTGCCACGACGCTCGGGCCAATATTCCAAGTACTGCCTTCGCGCACGGTAAGTGAGAGGTTATTCTCATTATTAAAATTATTTTTAATCAGCCTCAATACTGCTCCAATTTTAAAAGCAATTGACCTTTCTTTCTTTCGTTTAGTATGACTTCTTTTCTGCTTTCCCTCCCAAGTGAGCCAGTATTCTTACTTTCATTCAATTGTTTTTAAATTGGACGTTTGAAAAAGGACAAGCCAACGCGACAAGATCGAATGCTGGTCTGGGTATTCATTAAAAATTTTGCATACCGGAGTAGAGGAAATCTACAGATTTGTATTTTTGCACGTGAAGTATAAGCAAAGATATATTAGGTTTTCCACCCATACGACCTGTAGTTCTTATTTCCTTAACTTTTAGAATAAAATATCTTGTAGAGTCGCGATCCACCAGTCTGAAGAAATAGAACACCTAAGAAATGGCGTTTGCCGTGTTTCTTATATTTCATTAATCATTCAGTCAGCACGCGTAGCAGCTGTCAATTTCTACCCATGCTAGTTTCGGGACTGTCGCGTGCACTTTTACGCCTTATTCCGACAACCTCCCTCTCAAAACAGCTGTACCCAAACAACAACAACAAAAACAACAACAATGATAATTACAACAAAACATTACAGCTGGAATCCTTCTTACCAGCTATGTTTACAACACCATTGCGCATGGCGGCTGCCCTGAAGAAGTCCTGATTGACAGCGGACAAAAAACAACATAAGAAAGCGGTTCACAGGAACTTCTGTACTTATGCGAGAGTAAAGTCATAATTGTAAATGTCTCATGTAAGACCGAAGCCAGTTAAAAAAAAAAACAGATAAGAGTTTTATTTTTACTTAAGTTTTTTTAAAGAAAATTCGAACAAGAAAAATGTTGGTGTTCTAGAAGGAAATATAAATGTTATCCAGAATGTTTGTCCGAGTTGTTTCATAAGTAAGAACTTAGTATCTCATGTCAGAAAAGAAACTTTTGTTTTCTGGAGATATTCAATTAATCCCAGGCAGTGAGGAGACTGCAAAGATTCCGGTTGTTCTTACCTATGGCTGTAGACTCGTGTGCTCTTCGAATTTTTCCTAAACATCACCATATTAAGGGGTATATACCACCGTAAAGACAACAACAACAACACATGTCCGAATAAGAAATAAAGTCGTCTTAAGTACCGGATACTGTCCAATAAGGTGTGCGGCCAGAAGTCCCCCGTGGGATCCACCCATGATAAAAACGTTTGAACTATCCAACTCCTCACTTTCCAGTGCCTTGGTAGTCGCGCGCTGAAAACAGAAAAACAAACAAGATGTAGTTGTTTGAACGTGTCGCGACAGTGTGCACACAATTATAATTGAAATGATCGATAAAATATCTCAACTGACCATAACGTCTTGCACATCCTGAGTACCAATATTTCCAGGGAGGGTGTGAAGGGCTGTTTGGCCAAACCCCAGGGATCCCCTGAAGTTTACTGTAGAGTTAAAACAAAAGTTGTAACTTGTTAAATTGTACACCTCATTTCGGTGCTTTTGCTGCATGGTAAACCTTTCCAACATTCTTTGAAGGTAGCTAGAAATTAAGAGGTGTGTTGAGTAGGAGGGCAACCGCTTGGTATACTGAACTCAACGGATTACTGCCTACAGTGCTGAACCTAAAACCTTGAGACCTACAAGGGCTACAGTTGAGAAGGACTGCAAAAGTAGGGGACAGGGAAGGAACTATGATCATAAGTAAGAAGCAACGAAGGATTACGAACAAAGAATGTAACCTTACCATTGAGAATTGAAAAACCAAGTTTACAAAGACAAGCATTGTACAGAGAGAATTCCGATGTAAAGGTCACGTGAGGCCCTCCATGTGGAAAAACTATCAATGGCGCTTTGGTGTCCTCTTTCAAGATAGGCTTCAGCAAAACGGCTTCATATTCATCTTTGAAATCTGTAGGGTCGGCAAAGAAAAGAAAACAAATTCATAACCAACCACTCTCATGATAAATGGGACGCAAGGTTATTCATCACGAAATTGTCGGCGTCACGCAATACGCCGAGTCACGGGAAGAGCTGAGTACAAACAGTGACAGCAAATGCAATGGAAAAGTACTTAACAACGGTGCCTACTAAATGCAAAGGTTTTTGCGCCAGGTTAGGACCACGCGTAAAAAGTAGATCTTTACAAGGGCTATTGGAATCCACAAAAGAAAAGAGTGGCAACCACGCATTTTGTCGAGATAATTAGCCTGAAATCCCGGGCCTGAAATTTAAACAAAAAAGAGGGAAAGGATATTTCCTCACAGATTCCCTTAGAATTCGCCTTTACATACAGAAAGGCAAACACATTTAAAATGATCTTTAAACTACATGGCAAATGGTTCATTAAAATCATTTTTGGTACGATTTTAATAACAAAATCATTGCTTTTAGTGTCTCTAACAGCCTTCCTCTGCTTCAGCTAAAATACAGTCTAAATACTTTTTGCTCACAACTAGAAACTAATCACGTGTTGAATACACTTGCCACTTCCATTTTGTAACATTAAATTTAGGGGTAACTACGCGTTTTTAAAGTTGTTTTAAAGTTATTGATCTTTTTTTTGGAAAACTTTTACGGTGCTCGTTACATTTTTTCCTGTCACCTCCCCAGTAAGTGCGACATTTGCGTTTTTGCGCGCGCACTACGCCATCTGCAGGTCCATTGCCGGATTTCATACGTCGGGGGCCTGGGTACAATCGGTGTATTATGGGATTAACAACACAAGACCCATATATTCAGAAAGAGCACATCGAGCTTTACAAAATCTTTAAGTTTCGTGTTAATTGGGCCAATATTGAACAAGATACAGCCATTCAAAAACGTAAAAATTTAGTAACAAATGTATGGATTGCCGGACACTTGTCCGGAAAATGTATGGATTTCCGGACAAGTGTCCGGCAATCCATACATTTGTTACTAAATTTTTACGTTTTTGAATGGCTGTATCTTGTTCAATATTGGCGCAATTTACACGAAACTTAAGGATTTTGTAAAGCTCGGTGTGCTCTTCCTGAATATATGGGTCTTGTGTTGTTAATCCCATAATACACCGATTGTACCCAGGCCCCCGACGTATGAAATCCGGCAATGTTTACAGTTGGACTTAAGTGTAATTTTCGCAAGATAACAGCTAGGCTTTCAGCTGGAAGACGTAAACAGTTAGTGGTTAGCGATATGCTGCTATTCAGATGTACCTGATTTCAGTAACGATTCATTATTAAACTTGATTTGGTCACAGTAAGAAAATTTTGCTTTAATTTTAGTCGTGTACTTGGTGGCGTAGTTGATTACGTCAATGCCCACCCCAACGCGCGCGTTTAAACCACTGCTTGCTTGATGCGCAGAACGTGTGCGCACTAACAAAAGTAAACACCAAAAGTACGCATCACGCTAGGCGCTGTGACACGCGACCCACTAGACGCGCAAATATTGGGATTAACACAGTGTCTGTTCCTTAGCAACATAAATTACTTTCCTACCAAAGGATACAAAAGTCGGGACGCTTCCCCATAGTTGCTAACACTATTTCGTCGTTCGGCGCACTAACGTAAGTAAACACCAAAAGTACGTATCACGCAATGCAAGGCGCTGTGACACGCGACCCACTAGACGCGCAAGTATTGGGATTAACACAGTGTCTGTTCCTTAGCAACATAAATTACTTTCCTACCAAAGGATACAAAAGTCGGGGCGCTTCCCCATAGTTGCTAACGCTATTTCTTCTGCTCAAACATTTGCTCTGTAGAAAACATGGATAGTCTTGTTGCCTTTTAAATGCTTTTCTTTTCTTCCTCTATGAGACTGTGAATCTCAATGAAGCTAAACGGACTAATCACCTGCATCACTGCTTGGTGCAACTGCCATCACCTCCCATGTAATTTCCTTCTCAAATTTCGGACCATCAGATTGAGCTACAAGAAGAAAATGAAATAAAATCACATTACTTTGATCATTTCTGGTCTACGAGTGACAATGGGATATTAGCGACAAACAGAAATGATAAGCATCAGAGATCATGAGAGAAACAGTTAACACGATACGATGCATATAGTAACTACTAACTTAGGAAAATACACACCATAATTATTCGCCGTCATCTAGTAGAACTATATGCTATTTTTTTGTTTGTGATATAACTTGTGTTTACCAAGCGCTGCACCTCTCTACCATAACGTTTCTACAATACTGCTGGATCTATTCGCCACTTTAGAAACGAGAAGTTTCATTTCACAATGGCTTGTGGGATCGTTGCTGAAGACAACACAGCTATATTATTTATTTTCTGAACGAAGTACAAGCTATAATTTGAGGGACTCCGAGAACAACTGAATGTTAGATTGCCACGTACAAATTATTTCAAAAATAGTTTTAGCTATTAATAGTGGCGCCACACTTTGGAATTGTCTTCCTTATGAGGCTAGGTGCGCGGAATCCCTCAGGTCGTTCAAACGCGAAATAAGCAAAGCTCTATGAGGCACGGCATTCAAGGAAAGCAGGTTTTTAATATAGTGTAGTTTATAGTTATAGTCGAGTAGTTTAGTTTTTAACTTTCTGTAATAGCTGATGAATTGCCCGTGGTTAAATAAAGTTTCATTCATTCAGCTTCTCGTGTCTTGTTTTGTCCGCAGTAATAGTCCCACAAGCCAATGCGAAACGAGGCTCGCCCCAGGTTTCTTCTCGCTTCTACACTGACCAATGGACAACATATGTCCACTTAACAACCGAGCAGTGAAAATAAATAGATTTAGCCAAGCTTTAAAAAGCAAAAAGCGAACCTTCTGATCACAACCCGGTTTGAGCAGAAAAAGCAGTACCTGGTCAGCAGTTAACTTCAAAACACCATTTCCAGGGGGACGTCATGAATTGCCTGTGCACATCGTGTTTACCTTCTAATCTGCGTTCGTTTTACGACGCAAGAACAAAAACATTGGCTACCTTTCTCGAGCAGACCTGTGATTGTTTCGCAGCGCGTTCGACAAAGACTAACCATGAGACTGTCTACTCTTTTCTCTAATAGCAACTGTATTGAACAAATAACCTCAGAAATGTTTACAGTACCAACTTGTATCCAGGAGAGGCCAGTTTTTGGGATGACAGCTGGTAAGGCTGCTATCATCTGAAAGAAAAACCAAAGCTACTTCACCAAAATAGGCACTTTGCAGCTGGAGTCACGTGACCAAAATTTTCCTAAAAAGTATTACATATTATGGGCTATAACTTAAAGGATGCCAGGAATGGAAAGAGCATATAGAAAATACCAAGTTTAAGGTCCCTAGCAGTAAAGAGTAAATTAATACGTCAGTTTGAATTTTTGGAGAATTTAAAGTACATCTATGGAAAATGTTGTCGGAGAGCAAGGCCTTGCTCTCCAGCAACTTTTTCCATAGAAATCGTCTTAGCGTTTTTAAAATTCAAACCGTCATAAAATCTCATTCTTTAATGCCAGGGACTTCAAACTTGGCCATTTTGACAAGCTTTTTCCATTTCTGGCATAGTTACAGTTGCAGCCCATAATTCTATGAAAAGTAGGTGACGTGATGGCTTAGCTGCAAAGGGCCTATTGCAGTTTTTCTGTGTTAGTGTAGACTGCTAAAGTAAATACTGTACACTTATGCCTCTTTGGACTTCTTAGAATTCTCAGTTAAACAACAAATGCTTTCTATCCCCGCTCGAGTCTCAACCTGAAAAGTTCCATGCTCAGACATAGGTCAACGACTGTCTCTGATTGGTCGATACTGGTGCGCGAAAAATTATCCTATCTAAGCAACAACCAATCAGAGACACTAACATCGCTACGACATCAAGGTATGATGTTCGGCCCTACATTCACTTGTTTGGAATGGAGTAACTGCTTTTCTCTCAAGCTTCACGTAGCTTGTCACAAATGTAACGTGGAAGAATCAAAACCACAGCGAGAGATCGGTGACTTACCAGTTTAAGAGGGGAGTTTGGTGAAGAGTATGAGGCCAAGATGATATCACTGTGAACATCAAGAACAGTCCATGAACCGGGAACTATTAAAAAAAGAAAGTTGAACACGAGTCAAGCAAGGTCAAAGAGACTTCACCTTCAAAATTATAGCAATGATACTTTTATTCTCAATGGAAGTTGGGGTGCTTTGTTTATTAATAAATCAAATCGTATCTTTTGCTATTAAAGTGCACGTAACCCCAAAATATTTTTCGCTGTACGAAACGCACTGCGCCTTCTTAAACTAAATCTTGCTTTTTTTATAGGCTGCAAAAGTTACGAAATCTAGCCATCATCTCTTGCACGACCGAGCTACTAAGGGGCATGGGCCTATTTCTGGTTTTACGTCACAGACTAATTTGCATCGTAGCAACTCTTTGTGAACATGCATGCAAAGAAGTGTGTGACGTCAAATCAGGAGTAGACCCGTACCCCTTATTGCTCGGTCATGCAACAAATGATGGCCAGATTTCGTAACTTTTAAAGCCTGTAAAAAGTCATGATTTATTTAAGCGCAAAGATGCAAAGATTTCAGTATTTAAACGAAAAATTGGGTGCACTTAAATAAGGCATTATGCAAGACTAAAACAAATACATTTTTTTAATATTTAACTTCTCAAAAAGCCTACCCCTTCCTTAAAAAAACGGAACTCAGAAATACAGAAGATTGCGGTGCAAGGTGAAAGGAAAAAATACGAGTTACAAATTTTCAATTTGTAACTCACCAGCAGTCAAATCTGTCACCGACTTGTCCTTGCAATTAATGAGAATGACTTTCTGAAAGGAAAAAAACCAGATTATTCGGCAAACGTAATTGCTTCATTTGTAAGGTTTTGACTGATGTTGACTTAATTACTTGGCCTTATTCTCAGCTCCCAGAGGAGAGCGAAGACCGATCATGAGAGAAACCTCCAAGAGAAAAATAAGCCCACAGTCTTCAGCATTCTCTTTGCTAATTTTAATATATTAATTGTGCCAACAACGACAAGCTGGCCTCAGAAATTTTCGGACTGCTTCCCAATCGATGATTGGAGTGACTTAAATAATCGGAAACTATTCGGAGACTCCAACAATGATTCTTTCTCCTCCTGACTGGAAAGATCTGGGCCGGTTTGTTCGAAAGCTGGTTAACGTTACCCAGGATTAAACGTTCAATGAGGCGTTATTTTTTATTTGTTTAAAAATGTTTTTCACCTCTAACGTTTGGTGCAGTTTGAAAAAAGTCACGTACAAAACGGAAATCAAAATTCTCGCTAACCCTGGGTTAGCTTAGTCGGGCTTTGTACAACCCGGCCCTGGGGCCCGTTTCTCGAAGCTTCCGGTAATTACCGGGCCCGTTAAGCTGTTTTGCTTTCCATTATGAATGGGAGTTTCAAACGTTTTTAAAAAGGGGGAAGTAAAGTTATCAGCTAAAGATTGAAACAAAATGGACTTCATTAGAGGTCAGTACACAACCTACTTTTCTCGAGACTTTGATATCAAAATATGATTTCGGGCCTGTTTAGTTACCGGGACTTTCGAGAAACGGCCCCTGGTACCGAGAAAAACTCAAAGGTCGATAACAGAAACATCCGCTTAAGTTTTTCTTGATTAGGTTAATGAGCCCTATTGAGAAATTTAATCAACGGTTTTTTCAAGTTCTCAAGTCAAATTACTGCGGTTAGCAGGACACTTGTCACATATAAGAACCAAGTACATGACCTTGCTCACCACGAGTCTCCCATAGCTCAGTGGTTAGAACGTCCACCCGTTATCTGGAAGGTCATGGGTTCGACTCCCATTGTGGGTACAGAAAATTCTTTTGCCGAGTAATTTGATTTGGGAACGCTTCTCCATTAGTTTTCAAGTTTGTCGTTCACAATCCGTCTCCGTGTTTCGAAATTGTGCTTTTTTAATTATTTTAGGTTTGCTTCGATTAAGAGGCAACCATGCAAATTGCAAAAATCAACAAATGTTCCCCAAGTTTATAAACAAAAACGTAATTAGACGATATGAAAATACCAACCTGGTAACTTCTCCATGTTGTATTAAGGATGACCCCATTCCCATCCGCCGTCCAACAACGGTCCGTGAGACGAAAGCTGTAAATACCAGGAAATCCGCCCCCTTAAACAAAGAAAGTTCTTTAAATACTGAAAAAGTTCATTAACGACACAGTGAACTAACCCAACTTAAAGCTATACAAGCGTCAATCAGCACAGTAACAATGTCAATTAACCAATCACAGGGCACAAAGCAAACAGTGCAGCAGTTAAGCGCGGGAAAAGTTCAGTCAGTCATGACGTTGTTTGTAGCTGATTCGTCGAGCACAAGTCTTCTCTGCTCTGATTGGTTTACGTATTTTCCCAGCCAGCGACAACAGATAATGAAGTACAGGAAATGCTCAACAGCCAATTATCTTTGAACTCATGAAAGGCAGTGAAAAATAAGGTTTAACTAGCGAAAATAATAAGCTCACTCTCTGGAATTTCCACAACATCAGTGATGATGGAAGTGGCCTTTGTTGTCAAGTCATACTGTAATAAAAGAAATGAACAATCTAATTAGCAAGCGAGTGGGAGTAGAGGAACTGTCAAGATAATTACGGGGGGGGGGGGGGGGGAATTGCGACTGCCTCTGCCCCTTGCCTCCCCTTTCTCTTCCTCCATTTTTAGCAATTCTTAGTACCAATCAATAATCAATTTGCGCCAAGTCCTAATCTGAAATTTGGAGAAAAGCATATCAGCCAGGCAAAAAGCAATATGCATGCTGTGAATGACGATAATCTCTACAACAGACCTGATGAATCCTTGTTGTCCACACAGGTTTTTAACAGAAACAAAAACAAAAGAGCAAATACAAAAGTCCACCACGTTGATCAAATTGTTCTCTCACGACCGTAGCAAAGAAGTCAAAGATTCAATTTATTATTTTTCTCCAGCTTCTAAGCGGTCTGGAATCCTAAGTCCATGAGTACGGACCGCTCCGAAATTTCCAAGACCTCGTACTCAAGACCTCGGGCACAGTTTTTCCCTATACGGACTTCTCGACCGTCAAATAATACATTTAACAAATAAAGAAGCCTCGACTGTGCTGAGCGGTAGAGCATAAAAGTAGTCTAGAGGGAACACCAGACGTAGTCGAGATTTTCTCCTGACTTCTTTAGTGAGAAATAAGCTTCCTCTGATGGTCTCTCCTGTACTCGGTGTAGAACCATTGGGAGCAGTCTTGTCTTTCCATCATTGACGCTAGTTCGGTTCGTGATTGACAACTCTTGTCTCATTAATAAAGGGGGTAAGTTTCTTAAAGAAACTGTGGTGCTGCATCGGTGGGAGTATTACAGAATAATTTGGTTTTATCAACTGGGCCACCGTAAAGAGATCCGGAAGCTGACGTTTCTAGCGTTAGCCCCTCGTCGGAGTGAATTCGCTCCGACGAAGGGCTAACGCTCGAAACGTCAACTCTTGTCTCGTTAGCCAATCAAATTAAAGGACGCAGGAAGCGCTAGAGCACTCAAGAAGTAAGGCAAAACACTCGACTGCGTCTCGTGTTTTCCCCTATACTTCTTTCGTGCTCTAACGCTTCTTATTCTCTCCTGTACTCGGAGTAGTACCAATGGGAGCGATCTAGTCTTCCCTACTTAGAGGCTAGCTTGGGCAATCTTGCTGCAAGCGGCTGGAAGCCGTAAAGGACTGTAGCTCCTATGAAATACAACTTAGCATTTCGCATTTAACTCCGCAGGCTCCGAGTTCCTGGTTTCACAATTTTCCACTGGAAAACGGTACACGTTTTCCTGAGCCACAATGCGGCGCGATTCCTCTGGACAAGAAACTTTTAGATCCTTAATTAAAAAAAAAAAAAAAAAGAAAAAAAAACTAAAAACCGAACTTTGAAAGGTTCGTTCTTCTCTCAAAAGCCACTCGAAACCTAAAGGTCCAGTGAAGTTCAGTTTATAATTAGACAAACCTCCATCAGTCTCCCGCATTTACAATGCGCTCCACCGACATCTAAGGCGATGTAAATCTAGATAAGGAAATTGCAATAAGATTTATTTAGAGATTTAACAACAGTTCATTAGGAAACATAGTTCTCACATGCATCCGTTTAGTACATAATAAGTTGGTATCTCAACAGCAACTGAGGGAACTAATAACAATATAGACTGTCCACAGACCATCTAATTGGCGGGAGGGGGAGAAGTGGGGGTTAGAACCTTCCGCTTCCCGTACCTTTATCTCCCGACTCCCGCCCTCGTTCGTCTTGCTTCCGTCCCCCGTAAATACAGAGACTCAAAACACATCCTTGTCATTTAGCTGCGCAATCCTTAAGCGTTTCTGTTTCGTTTTTCTTTTATTTTCAGCCTTGCTCCTCTTACTCGCGTCTTTTGATTACCAGTATACCTCAGGTTTTCAGCCCAAGGGTGAAGTTTCATTTTTGCGTCAGTCCAGAAGTCTCCAAATAAGCTAAATGTAAGTCAAAAAACATTTTGGGTTCTTGTTTTTCAAAGTACTTTAAGATTTATTAACAAATGAATCCTGCCTTCTTAGAACTCCCGCTTCCTTCCCTTTTATATCCCACTTCTCACCCTTTTTCAACCACTTCCCGCCTTTCATTCTCCGGCTTCCCGTCCTTTTCCCCCCACTTCCTGCCCTTCGTTGTCCCGCTTCCCACACTTTATCCCCAGTTCCCGCCCTTTTTTCTCCCTCTTCCCACCCTTTTCTGCCCTTTCCTCTCCCACTTCCCGCTCCCTATTCTCCCGACTTCCGCCCCCTGCCCCTGCCCCCCCCCCCCCACATCGATTTTTTCTTGAGTCCGTCGAGATCGCAACCTTAGCAAAATGTCAACTCACAACCCGCGCAAGGGATATGAACGAGCCAACTGAAAACTCAACTGGATGGGGACAAAAAAAAAAACTCGTAGCAAAAAAAAAAAAGATAATTATGGCTGTGGACAAACCAAAAATAATATGGTAGCAAATTTTTTGCGTGCTAAAACACACAACAACAACAACAACAACACAAAAGGCTTACCAGCTTGTCTTTGCTGTGATTGAAGCGAGGTGAATGCACAGAATATTTTATGTCACTCAGTTGTTCTGGGTTGAAACAAAATAACAAAATACATGTACAAGGTTTACTTTATTGAGTAGTTTAATAATTCTAAGAATGGGAGACTTCTTTCTAACGCTATTGAGCGAAGTATACAGACTTTGAAAAAAGACCAGAATGCTTCCAACTTCAAGCCTACATGTCGAAAACTACCAACTGCTAACAAAATTGAAACAAAGGAGTGGATCAAAGTCAAATTTCTGGTTACAATCACAACATAATTTATTATCAAACACAGAAAGTGATACGCCATAAGTGGGATAAAAGAACTCAGGAAACAACAATGAGACAATAACAACAAGAATTGAGAGGGCATGCTTTATTTACCAAGATGTTGTCTATCCAGTGATAGAGAAAACAATGCACTCCTGTGGGAAAAAAAAACAAAGAAAAAAGAATTTAATAAGATGATGATCATTTAAATAAAAGCTGGCAGTTTTAAGAGTAAGGAATGTATTTAAAATAACTTTGAAAGCACCATTGTGAATCTAGCTCTTATTTTTATCTTTCCACAGCACCACATTTGGTTGAGATCTTGTACACTATAAGTAGAGTTATTAAATTTATTACCGATATATATATATATATATATATATATATATATATAATAATATATATATAATATATATATATATTATATATCTAGATCTCCAACCAAAATGTGGTGCTGTGGAAAGGATAAAATAAGAGCTAGATTCACAATGGTGCTTTCAAAGTATATATATATATATATATATAGATATAATATATATATATATATATAGATATATAATTATATTAATATATATAATATATATTTTTTTTTTAACCCCTGGCAGTGGTTTTACTAGTACATCACTAAAGTACATTCAGGACTTGAGTGGCAGATTTTGCATTTCCTCACGAGTGAGGACATTTATGACATCCCACTTTTTCATAGAAAAACTACACCCAGGAGTGGCTTGAATATACTTTGTTGAATTTTATTTTTCTCATGTTAAAAGCAATTTTTTTACTGGTTATTGCGAACTCACTGTGCTCTTTCATAAAACATTAAATTTTAATTAACAGTTTTTTACCACTCAAAAATAAATTATGATTCATTATATCTTCTCGCCACCATGCTATATCCTCTTGAATATACCATGTGAAGGAAAACTGACCTCAGATATGATTGTCATCAAACATCAACAAGTGGTCCTTACTTTCTGATTGGACAGTAGATGACACCAAGTCTGTAGGGCTCATGAAACCAACCTACGAACACAACACTGGCATCATCTGGACCCCCAGCATGCCTGAAAAAAACATTCAAGCACATTCCACTGTTAACTACGTCTAGTATATAGTAATAAACACAACTACCAGTAGTCATAAAATACGATAATTATGAACTAAGCAATGTGCAGTTCAAGAAAATATCCATTCTCCATGGCCCAGCATCAAGCTTCCTTAAAATTCCAGAGGCAAAAAAACCCTTCCATGGGTGAGGTAGAATATTCAATCTCGTAATGCAGATAAGTTTGCTAATGAATATGTCATTAAATCTTGAATATGAAATAAATTTTAGTACCAACTTATGGTTTTCAATACGTGCAAACAAAATATGAACAACATCTACAGTACTTTAATATCAATATCTGAGTACAAGGCCACTTTTTTGGATATTGCAATACTGTGAGTATGCATTGCATGCCTTTAAACATTAACTTGACAGTTCATCAATTCAAGGGACAGACAGTCAACTAGAAAGCCCTGTATGACTATGGACATTGAACCCTCTGTACATGTATGTAATATCTGCCCACAGCACATTTCTGCAACTTCTACAGTACCATAGCCCTAGGCTTATACATGTGTGTAAAGAGCATCCTAGTCACATTCATTTGCACCCTTTACTTGACTACATTTCTAATACCACTAACAGTCGTCATAATTATTAGCAAACGTTTCTCCTCACCTGCCCACAGACAAGTGATCAGGTACACCATCCATCACTTTGATTTCCTCACTTGTTAAATCAAAGACAACAAGCACCAGGAGTACACTTGGAACCAAGCTGTTCACCCCAGTCATCCTTAAACTCAAATTTGTTTCCCCTGGAAAAATTATAAAAGAAGAGAAGATGAGTTCTACGGGGTGCATTAATTTCTTTGGGATCTTGGATCATTGATCCCAATCTGGTGAGCCCAAAGGAATGACACTCAAAGTTCAACATGTATCCAGGAGAAATCACACTGTGTCTCATATAAATCAAATCTCTGTTATCCTCGATGGTAAACATGTGTACATGTAATACCTTTTCGGAGATGTGCTTGTCTGACGGAACATCTAACAAAAACAAATTGAAAATTGAAAATGGCACACAGAGTACAGTTAAAAAACATTGCTTGGTTCAATAACCCAGCAAAAAAGAAAGAGAATGTCTGCAGACATATTTCTCCAATAGGGACCTCATGCTTATGGTTGAAGTAAATTATTTGGTTAAAAAATTAAGCTTTAATAACTCTATGAGTGGGCAAGATAAACGAATACTGAGCCGTAATTGGTTACGCCTTATCAGGCAACATGGCACTTTCTTGCCCACTCAGGATTATCCACTGTAATTTCCTACTAAGAAATACTGCAGTTTATCTTTTTTCCCATAGCCAGCTTGCTCACTCAATGCAAGATGGCTTAATATAGGCCTCACTCTTTTTCTGTGTGCCTATAAATGGACTTCGCCTTCGTGTCATTCCATAAACATACAAAAAAAGAACTTCGTTAATATCAAGCCTTTTTTACCACTACAATTAATTGATGACCTTAATATATGTAGTCTGTAATCTGACACTGAGAAAACATACATTAAAGGAGCAGTGTTACGAGGATTTTGCTGTTTTAGGTCAATTCTGTGCTAAAATCATTACTTTGAGGCTTCTATCATAAACAAAATGCAAGCTTCTGTAAATCTACAACAAAGAATATCAAATTAAGTTTATCAGAGAGGGCTAACCATAATGAATTTCTTGAGGATTTTTGGAACACGTAGCATCAAAACTGGAAAAAAATTGGCCGATTTTCAAGTTTCAATCCACCTCCATCCATGCCAACCGTAGCAACAGGTGACAGGAAACAGTTTCTGATGAGTACCTTCAAATAGTCTTCAATAACAAAACTAGATCTCATTAGTTTTGGACTTCAGTTGTTGCAAAGACACCTTCTCTAGCTTTTATAAAGTTGCCAAATAGCAATTGAGAATGCCCCTTTAAAGATTTTCAGTTGTACATACCTGTGTTCTGTCTTTCAAAATATGAAACAGCTTTTGGCAACTTCTTTTCTGCC
>JAHPZR010002278.1:0-5000 GCA_019787425.1 Platygyra sinensis
AACCCTCCAAGTTAACTTTTTTCCTTAGTGGTCATTTGGCCACTGAATGTTTATTTTTGGTCGCCAGTAAAAATTTTAGTCGCCAAATATGCAAATTAATTAGTTAATTAATAATAATTAACTAATAAATATATATAAAGCAATAATAAGTAATTAAAGTGCTATCCCTGAGCCACTTTTAATGCATCTTTTACAACTAAATGATAATGGTTTCAAAATGTCAACACGGATGTCCTCAGACACAATGCACATGCGATGCTACAGAGTTGCAAGATTATAGTTACAGTGCAAATACCAAAAAGCAAATTTTTACTTCGGTATCTTCAGTAGAAAACTATGACTTGATTAATACGTTCACTGTTTGATAGTCATTTAAGAAGACTAGAGCAATTCAAACAATTAAAGCTGGGACAATCACTAGTAAAACTAATAGTTGATCCAAACAGATCGACACATGGAGTTTAAGATCTAAGAAAGGGCCTTCGTGATCTTTTCGACGCCTGAAACCAGGCCTTTACCGCTGGTTCAGGGTCAAAGTGTGCGAGAGAAGGACCCTCCAGTGAGATCCTCATCAATTCTTCCAGTGTTTGACCACCCAGACAAGAGCGTGAATCATTTTTGATTCTGTTCTGGGCCGAAATGGCTCTTTCACATTGAGCAGCAGAGATGGGAAGGACTAACATAATCTCGACCAGGTGAAGAACATCCTTCAGATCTTCTTTGTAGGGTGCCTTTGTCAGGAAAATGGCCCATAGATCTTCATAGCTTTTATCTTTAAACTGCGTGCTGACCAAGATCTTTAAAGATACCCACTGGGGTGCAATGGCTGGGATGCAACAACCCTTTCTCTCAAGCAGTGGCTGAAACCACTTGACAAGGCGCTCAATTGGCTGTTGCCCAAAATCAATGAGGTCACATTGATTTGAAGGCCATGCATCAGGATTAAAGATCAAAAAGTCCTTAATAGCTTGGTTTGGTCCACAAGGTGCCTGTGCAGTTTTTTTGATGTCAGATGTTTGCAGCATGACATCAAATCTTTGTTTCAATCCAGATAAACAGAGATCTGTAGCTCTTTTTATCTGGGCCCCTACACCATTTGCGTGAGTGATCTCAACAGGAGTTAGACCGCTGGTATCTCCTGACAGGATGATGCCTTGAAACATGAAAGAACCATTACAAGCCTGTAAGTTACTCAAGAAAGTGTGAAGTCTTCCTCCCGGAACTGGTCGCTTACAAAGAAGAGTGATGTTTGAGACAGTCTCCTCTAAAAGAGATACAGCACATGGTAGGATGAGCTCATTTCGCTGAAACTGAACACTGAGCTTGCTTAGAACCTCAAACAAGTCAGCAAGGAAATGACAAAAGCATACAAAAGACACTGTTTTCATGGCTTTAATGATGAATTTGGCTCTCCCTTTCACATCTGAATTAGTTGATGTTGTCGCAAGGTGTTCCATGTGCGTAAGGACAGCAGCATACTGAGCTGGATCACGGGACATGTTTCCATCTTTCTGGGGCTTAATGAAAACTTTCAGAGCTCCACTGACATGAGGGAGCCACCTTGAGCCTTTCACGGGTCTAGGCTTAAGAACATCCAGTCCGAGCTCTTTCCCCAATGCATCTAATTCTCGCCTACTTTTCGGGCTATAATGGTATGTTTTCCACACTAGGTGCAAAATATCGTACACGTTCTGAACAAATTTACATTCTCGTTGCATTTCAAGCATCGAGAGTTCCAGCCGATGTGGCAGGCAGTGGATATCAATCAAGTGAAAGATTTCTCTTTTCAGAATAGCTGAAACACCTTGTCGTTTTCCCAGATTTACTGCTGCACCATCTGCACCAAATCCTATCATGCTTTTCTTCCAGTGCTGGAACCCAAGGTCTTTAAAACAGCCATCAACAACCTGCACAAGACCTGCCAAAGATGGAGTATTTGACAATGAAATACAAATGTTCTTTGAAAAAGTGTTACATTCAAGTGCTGTGTTCAATAACTGAAATTAAACTATTACCTTTTTTCCTTCAAAGGGTTTTAAACTCAATTTTATAATGATAAGCTTTGTCTTTTAATTCTATACATACCTTTGTTTTTCATCACGTATGGCCCACCTAGAACTTTATTGTAATACTTCAAATGACGTTGCACTTACCTTCTGAATGAGCATGCTCCACAGGTGTGTGACCCACTAGAAGGTTAACTGGTCGACCATTATTTACACATCTTGCATAAACAATTTCATTTTCTGTGCTGGAGGTATCTGTGGCACCATCGATCATAACAGAAATGTACCTTGCCTCATTTTGTAGTTTAAAGGCATTTTCCTCCTTTATTAGAGTGGCGACAGTTGAGACCATTTCTGCACATTTAGTGTCATTTGCATAGGTATTACTCACTTTAACCCCATTTTTCTGCTGAAGCTGAAGTAGACCAGGAAACTTTGTGAATGGCAGCTCTTCCTTGGCAATGAAGTAGGCAGTGTTCATTTTTACTGACACTTCTTTAAATGCTTGTTCCTCCACCTTCTCAGCAGCTTTCTTGAAACCTTTGAAGAGAGGTCCTTGTGTCACTGGGCGTTGCTCATTTATTACAAAGTCACGTGCACGTAAATGACTGTGGCTTTCACCATGCTTTTTCAGTGTCTCCTTCTTGAATGTTTTTGAACCAGAAACAAAATCAGTTTTACCGGCAATTTTTGATCCAGCCTTCCGGCAGAAATCACAAAACATAGTGTTGGAGCCAGCATCGTACATAACCCATGGGAATTCGACTTTCCAAGAATCTTGAAATTTTCTTATTGTAACAACTGACTCCTTTGGCACCTTTAAACTCGGGACGCGGTCATTTTCACTAGCTGACGTTAAACCAGCTTGAAAAGAAGACCTCTTCGTAGCATGTTTAGCAGGCTGGAAGAATTCAGAGATTCCCTTTTGCTTGCCTGATGCAGGTGAAGCCTCGATTTTAACAGAAGGCATGTCCTTGTTGGCAGTCATGCTTGGCTGGGTACTTGAGAGGTGAGAAATGACAGGAACAAAATGGTTGGGCTGGAAAATTATGCCAGGTCGATTATCAAAACCTTCCCTTGACCACAAGATATGGACTGCTCTACTATCTTTCCCAGTTGTGACACGGGGCTGCAAAAGACCATTTAAAAGTGGTCGTATCCCTTTATTAGATTCAAATAAGGGATAAACTGAGAAAAGTGGTCGCTTCAGCACAGTTGCTACTGCCATTACATCAAGAAATGTACCCCACTTTCCCAATTTGCAAGTTGACATGGCCTCAGCTTGAACAGCATCTGCTCGGCTACCTTTTTTTTCAAACTCTTTTTGTCCACTGTCACTTAGTAGCAACGAAAATAAAGTGGTGTCAGAGAAGCTTGAGAATGTTTTAGCTTCAGTTAATTTCGGGTGGTTGGCATAGTACTGGGGATTCAGAAAGAGCTCCACTGCAGTTAGCAATCTGAGCACATGGCTGTCAGACTCATCACCTCGAAGTAAAATCGATGCTGAATTGAAGAGACAGTTTCCATCAGCAGTTGTCTTCAGTGCTTTCATTTCTTCTCCCAATTCTTCCTTTGGAATTAATGCAGAGCCAATGTTATCTTCTCTCATTGTATTTAAAACTTTCAAGTCACATCCACAGCCTTGCTCCACTTTACTTTCATATTTCTGTTGCAGTTCTTCCACATACCCTTTCAATGACAGGTTAACGACTCCCACGGTCAATTTCGTTCGAAGACTTAACAGGTCCTCTCGAACTCCACTAAGCATCTCACTTAAAATGTGTACCAATAGAAACAGACGGTAATACACTGGTAACAGAGACAATAACTGGAGTTTCTTTACACAAACATACTAAGGTAAAGCTGGCTGTGAAATCTACGCGCCAAAAAGCGTGTGTACGTGCGAATTTACCGCCATTTTTCCCGCGAGAAAATTAATGGAAAAGAAACTATCACTTCACAAAACACAGAAATACTGTAAATCTTAATTCATATCTACAGAGCAAAAGAGAAGTGTAGATGGCAAAGATTATATAATACAGACTGCAGCAACTAGATGATAGAAAGTGTTGGCCAACGTATATCAAAATCATCACTGGCGGCATTACTTTCTTGATCAAAACGTAAAGTAAACTTTTATTTTCACTCGAATGTTGAACGAGTTCTTGAATGACAAAAATCGAAAACTTCAGCAGGATTAACGACAGCAGAAGTGTTCACTGCACGCTTGAATTGTTTTTAGTAATATTACAAACAATTCAAGCGTTAAAGCATGCGAATTGAATGCGAAATAATAAGCTTGAATATTGTTTTGTATCAATGAAAACTGTGTTATTTTACAAGACGTAAAACACATCCAGGTTCTAATTTGTTCTCACGAGTGGATTATTTCTTTACAATCACGAAGCCGCTTTCCATTGCAGTGTTCGTCATTTGTGTTTATGGCACAATTTAAATACGGCAAATGTTCGCACTATATCACTTAGCAGTTCAAGTGCTGCACTTTGGATGGAAGTGTTTTTACTTCCGCTGTTACAAGATGTATTTCTCAAAATTAATACACTGTAGATCCAGTCACTGTTGGCCTTCCAAATTTCCAATCAATTTCAAAGCCTTTACACTTTCTCGTCTTTTTTTTTTGATTGCGTGCATTGTCTCACGTTCACAGGTAAAATTATCACGTCCTAATGTTCACTCAAGTGGAACGAAGTTCGTCGCATACGAAATTAGCATACTGATGGCTCGTTGGGTTCTTGGAATTTAACGGTTGAAACTTTATTCTATTTTTGTCTCAGTTTCAGTAGATAAAATGGCAAATGAAGTTAAATTTAACAAGTGAATTCATAACGCTCACAGCATTTTTTTTTTAGGGGTCCGGATTTTTATCACGTTGATTTTAGTCGCCGGGCTGGCGACTTCCGCTTCAAGTTAGTCGCCAGCTTCAAAATTCTAGTCGCCATGGCGACTAAAATGGTCGCAACTTGGAGGGTTGTT
>JAHPZR010002278.1:15000-49282 GCA_019787425.1 Platygyra sinensis
TCCGGTCGTTTTATATAAAGAATCTTCAACCCACTGAAGCACACACACGCTAAACTAAAAAAAAAAAATTCACACCCACTCGCACTAGATTTAAGTGCTTTACAGTCTCGTGGGATGTCTAACTTGCCGCCCGTAACGTGTCAAATATTTGTCGGCTTCCAGTCACGGACCAATCGCGAGCGAGCGAAAAGATTCGATGGATTATAATTAAGCATTAGATTATGAGCTCAAGATTTCTATGAGGTAACAAAAATAACGGTTTCCAATGATTTTCCCACGCATTATTGAACTTAACCCTTAAACAAAGTTGCACGTATCGAACTGCCCTTGGCAAATTTGCAGTTGTTTACGCGCGTACCCGCTTTTTCAATATTTTCAAGTTTTTATTAAGTCAAGAAACCGTAAATGTGCTTCTTTTAGTTTTCTCGGGAATTTAATTACCCGTTTACATCTAAAATTCCTTCCAAAACTTCGGAAAAACTATAAACTGAAAACATCGCATTTCGTGGACGACAGCAGCCAACTGTACTCTAATGGCTGATAGTATAAGAGTAGCTCAGCCAATCAGATTGCAGCATTTGTATTAGTATACTAGTAGGATTCTTCTAATCTCGGATATTCCCCATGCAGTTAAAAGGGGGAATAATTGATCACGTGACGCGTTTAGACCAATTGCGAGCGAGCGAAAATATTCGATGGATCGTAACTATCACAAAATTCTCGAACTCTGATTGGTCAATGGTCATCAGCAGCCTTGATTTGAGCATTTTAATAAAATCAGTTGCAAAGATGATTTGGGCACTTTACAACCATGTTCCCCAGTAAGTGATTTAAAGAAGAAGAAGAAGTTAAACATCTTTGTTTTGCTCTGTTTTCGCTTTCGTTGTTTTTTCGGTTGAGTTCCCTGCCGTTACTGAGCCCCTGAAACAACTCAGACCAACTCATTTACATGCGTCGATATAACAACGAGATGTTTGCCTTTTATCTTGGTGACATGTTAATACCGCGACATTTGTTACGTCAGCGTAGCTCTTTATACAGTCGGATCATGTGAGCGGCTAGACATCGAAGGTCAGCGAGCGTTAGTAAGCAATGCCCATTGAAGGGCAACATTTCTAGCTTCAAATTGTAATTAATTACTTAAAATCCTGGGCGTTTTACGGGTACTAAGCACTACCGTAATTTCCAACGCGCTGTACAAGCTCTAAGGCAAAGCTTGAGTTGTCGGGTTGAAATCACGGCAATCACTCATAGTAACACACCATGGATGACGATGTGATGCTGACTTACAAGAAGAAGAAAACGCAGCAAAGAGTTCGCTGTATTGGAGCGATCGTCTTCGTGATTCTTGTCTTTGTGATTGGCTTTTTGATCGGATATTTTGCAAAGAAATCCGGGTGTAAAGAGCATGTCAAGGAACCTGGGCAGCTGCCCAGAGAATGCGATATAAACACTATAAACGATACGAAGAAAGATCTGCCGGATCTCCAAAAGCGGCACGAAGAAATGATGAATTTTCACAAGCAGTTTCAATCGACTGTCAACGAAAAACAGCTTGAAAAAAGCCTCATGTAAGTTGGTAAAACACTTGGCTGGACTTTCAAAATATTCCTTAAATACTCCTAAGATGTTTTTTAACGTCCTGCTTCTGTGTAAGAGTTCACTAATACGTTATGCAGATTATGTGTTGTTTGAATTGATATCCAGGTAATTAGATGTCTCAGACAGTGACAACAGACTTTTGACTGTTTATTCATATTATCCTGATTGAAATTCAGTAGCGCTCACTTGTTGAACACAACGGGGCGTTTAGACAACGGCTTACTATGCCGTTCTCACAGTATAGACCCAGTATACATACTGTAACATTTTAAGCCACTAACTACCGTCGATAAAATACATTTACTAGCGTAAAATCCATTTTATATACCTACTAACAATTAAGCCGTTAGTTCCTCTGCCGTTAGTTATTGTTAAAATATGTACTGCCTTTGAAGAACGATCAAAGCGTAACACAGATGTAAATTATAGGCGAGTACAAGCATGTTTTTAATTCGATGGGATATAAATAAGTGGTCATTTAAGGTTGGCAATGGAGTCATAGTCGGAATCGTTAGCGGATTCATAGGCTCGACGGAATCGGAGCCGGAAAAATCCGAACGTTTTCATTTCCCAGTTACGATTTCGATAACGACTCCGTCCTTTATGATCTATTGAAGACGAGATTGTTGGAGTCAAAAATAGAAGAACAAATCAATCACAAGGCTTGGAATTGTGATTGGTTTTTTTCGTCGTTTTGCTCGGCTTCTGCTTTCGACTTCGATGGTTTCAATGATTTTTGCTAGATCGTGTCACTCGGCGACTCTGATTACAGCAGCGACTCCGATTTATCCGTCGCTAATGAAAATGGGGAAAAACTTCCACAATTATCGATGGCAAGCAATTCTGTACTTTAGGTTTCGCTTGTGTGATCGTCTGTTAAAAAAGTAAGTTCTCTCAACTCTCGCGTTTTCTCAGGTTTTTCTCCGCTGAACCACATATCGCGGGCTCTCCACGACAGAAGGTCCTTGCTGAAGAACTAGTCAAGCGCTGGAAAGACGAATATGGATTTGATAAAGTCGAAATGCCGATGTATGAAGCACTCCTGTCCAAACCCGATATGGACAAGAAAACAAGAGTAACCCTCAAATATAAGAACGGCACAATCATTTACCAAGTCAAAGGAGAGGAGCAGGTATAAATCATAACTATTTACATAAAGTCGGCTTGTGAGCAGTTGCCAGAATCGTTGTGTGACAAAAAGAGGCGTTGTGTGACTTTCTAACACATTGCAGCGTGAGCAACTTATCAACGGTTTTCAACAAGACCCCATCCAAATTTAACACTCAGAGAATTGTGTGACAGAGACAGATGTTGCGTGACTTGTTACCGGGGGCACTTGCGTGACCAATTAAAGCTTCGTTTCATTTTTTTTTTCAGGAAGGAGGATCAAGCCAGAAGGACAAGGATGTTGTTCAGCCTTTCCTTGGTTACAGTCCAAGTGGAAAAGCATCGGGCGAACTTGTTTACGTCAACTATGGGCGGGTACAGGACTTTGAGCAGCTCAAGAATCTCGGCGTGAATGTCACGGGAAAAATTGCCATCATGAGATATGGGAAAATATTTCGAGGAAATAAGGTAAGCTGGGGCTGGACTAGGTAAGTGTGTATAATAAATCAGGTGTATAATATAGATTAAAATATGTCATATTGAGCTGCCTGGCTCCACTAGCCCCCATCATGAGTCCAGGCAGCCAGTATCTTTGTACGATAAGTATTATAGAGTGAGCGAGTACAAATAAAGGTTGTTCCTGTTTTTGTTGTTGCCGATGGAAGGCAGAATCGTCTCTGTACCAGTTCCTGGGTACTAAAAAATCCATAACGGTGGGAACTGCAGCCATCTTGAATTTCACCGCTTGAGACAACACCGAGGACGAGTTAGAATAATTAGGGAAGATTTGCTGTATTCACAAGAATTTTTTCTTGTTTATCCTCAGGTTGCAAACGCAGCCAACTATGGAGCTATAGCAGCCATTCTTTACTCGGACCCAGCAGACTACGCCCAGCAGGGGGGAGAACCGGAAAACACGTACCCTAACACTGCGTGGCTTCCCGCTAGTGGAGTACAGCGCGGATCACTGTACACTATGCCTGGCTCTGGAGACCCCCAGACCCCCGGAATAGCAGCACTTGTGGGGATGTTCCGGAGGTCGCTCAATGACAGTGAATTACCTCCCATCCCCGCACACCCCATGGGATATGGAGATGCCATTCATTTTCTTAAAAGAATCAAAGGTAATGGCTGTATTCAACTGTTCATATTGTGTTCGTCATTGCCTGGGTACCAGAGGTTTTTACAACGCGCAACAAAAGTACTTCTCTTCGTGACCAAGCCGCGTTCGCGCGGGTCACAAAAGAGACATCACCGACACGGAAACCACGCAAGAAAAACCTCTGGCACTCAGGGTACCGACCTCAATAATTTGCCCAAGTTGAAACATTCATGCTCGCAAGTGTTGGTATTTAGGTAAGGTCTTTGTCAGGCCAATCGGTCCATAAAGCCGGACCTTACACAGGTTTCTGCAGTCTATAAGTGACTAGAAGCATTTCCACTCCTCCCTGGATGAGATGGTTGTCTACGACGGGCTTATCCCCCAGCATTAAATTCGGTGATCTGCATACAAGACAAGTTGCTCAACAGGCAGGAGCTTATCCCGCTTTCAGTAGCATGACGCGACTACGAGTATTTCTACTTCCCCCCCCCCCCCCCCTGGATGGGATGTTAGTCCATCACAGGGTTACCCCCCAGCATTAAATTCACCGGTACCCATTTATAGACCTCGGTGGAGAGAGGCACTGCGAGAGTTAAGTGTCCTGCCCAAATAAACAATGCAATGTTCCCGACAAGGGCTCGAACCGGGACCGCTCGCTCCAGAGACGAATGGACTAACCATGAGGCCACCGGGATTTGCACCGTATCCGTGACCTCCGCGAATACCGGTGCGATGCTCTGTTCGCGGAGGACATTGGTTCAAATCCCGTTGAAGCCGTGATTTTTTCAAGCTTCTTCGTTACAGTTGCTTAAATTGGAGAATTTACTGCAATGATAATTCATCATTTCCATCTACCACCGTAGTTCAAATTTGAATTATTTCACATATACTTCACATTCCAGCCTCCATAATGCAGTCCCTCAGCTTCATCAGAACCTCTCATCAGGGCTTAAACCTGAAAGGCCTATTCGAGTAGCTGTCGCTTATAAGAGCTGAAACGGCGGATTTAATCGTTCATAGGAAAAAAGATGGTAACTGGAAGATTTATCCATAATTCTAACCGCACAAAAACTGTAACAAGGTCTAACAACGCTGATAAAAATCTACAGAAAAGTTCGAGCATCGCAGGCGCTTTTTGGACTAACTGTGGTATATATTCTTTTTGTAGGAAACGAAGTCCCAGTCGATTGGAAAGGTTCTCTTGATATAATGTACCGTCTTGGACCAGGCTTTGACGACAGTGAAATAACAGTGGAAGTTGAAGTCAATAACAAATTGGAAGTATTATCGATCTACAATGTGATTGGAACAATTTATGGACGCGAAGAGCCCGATAGATATGTCTTGATTGGGAATCACCGCGATGCTTGGGTATATGGCGCTATTGATGCTTCCACTGGGACCACTGTCACTACAGAAATTGCTCGCGTTCTCGGTGAAATGAAAAATTCAGGTTGGAGACCGCGTCGAACGATAAAGGTGAAGAAAAGGAAAATAGAATTCTTAAAAGAAAATGTTCAGAATGTTCAAATGTTGTTGTTTATAGTGAGAAAAAAAAATGATGCAGTTATATACACCTAGCCAGTTCAAAGGCATGTTACTTAAAGTCATTATTCTGAAGAAACTACTATATCAACAAGACATAATGAGTTTAAAAATCCCAACTGGCGGAAGGCAAACCTGAGTTGGTTATGTACAGGCATGACCGAGGAGTTGAAAGAGAGTCTACGGAGAAACAATTCCAGCAAAGTCATCAGAGCGCGACTTGAGCCCGCGACCTCCCGATTTCAAGTCCAGTTCCCTAATCACTCGGCCATGCGCTATGAAGTCCCGTCTTCTCTTAAATGAGTTGTTTTAGGAGTTACCTAGAGTATGAGAAGTATTTTAGGCCTGGGCGAAGGTGTCTTCTATTACCATGCTTCTATTCTATCTTGTGTTGAAGAATATTTCATGATAAGCGCAGCTCAACCAAACACTCTCAGACTAAAGGGTTTTTTTTCACTGTAATACTGTTTGGAAAAACACCAGCGGACGTTTTAGTTCCTTCAAAACGTTTTTAACGACTCACCCCCGCTACAATTACTGGCATGAATGCTCCCACTCTTCCACGGCTAAAGCTGAAGTAAATAAGATGATCAAAGAGCTTACGTCACACTTTGCTCACCTTGTAAAGTTCGTTGTTTGAACTCCATGTTTATTTTCTCCATCCTTAACCATCCTTGTTTTTTTATTGGTGTTTTTCTATCTTAGAAACTACTATTTTAAGGCTTCGTTCAATTTAAAGGTAATTGGTACAGTGGAACCCCGCCTTACGACCACCCCGTTAATACGACCACCTCGTTATTACGGCCACTTTTTTCTGGCCTGAAAAAAAGCTCAGTCAGTCATTTTTCTATCGACCACCCCGTTAATACGACCAGTTTTCCATGGCCCGAAGGTGGTCGTATTAACGGGGTTCCACTGTACGTGTATGTGTCAAGAATAACTCAGAACGTAACCGTTTCACTTTTGTTTAACAGATTTGTAGCTGGGGAGGAGAGGAATACAGCCTCATCGGATCAACAGAATGGGTTGAACAACATGAAAAAGAGCTCACAGAAAGAGCTGTAGTCTATCTTAACGCCGACACAATCGTCTCTGGTAAATACGTCCTGATGACCGGTGGCAGTCCGCTCCTCAAAGATACTATATTGGAATTCAGCAAAACCATCATGGATCCAAATGCCCATGACGACAAGGAAACCGTATTCGACATCATGCTCGAAAGAATCCCTTCCAAAAAGGATCCTTCTAAACCCGTTGTGAGCAACCTGGGTTCCGGAAGTGACTATGCTTCGTTCTACCAGTTTATAGGTGTTCCAGCAGCAGACTTCTACTACATATTTGGCTACAACAACACGCCGATTTTCTACCCCGTCTACCACTCTCAACACGATACCTTTGATTGGACCACGAAGTTCGTTGATCCAGATTTCACGTTGCACAAGGCTGTCACGCAACTCATCGGGGGACTCTTGCTTCAGTTTGCTGATATGCCACTGTTGCCAATGAGCGTCACGCTGTACGCAGAAGCTTTGAACGAATCACTGGATACTCTGAAGAACTCTTACAAGGAGAAGCTGCAAAGTCACGCTGGATCTATGGGCTTCTTAGAGGACGCTGTTAAGCTGTTCCAGGAGACTGCAAAGAAGTTTACGACTGCTAGGTATGCCTGAGATATCGCGCATAATCATTCCAGATGAAAATAGCCTCTTGATTTTAACCGGTCAGAGAAGCTGTTTTTGGCTCTTCGCTCAATTTCCCATTTGCCAATGGCGAAGATTTATTGTGTGACGCGTAATGGTAGCGTTGTATTTCCCCGTTCGCGCAAAAATTTTCCAATCCATGGATTGTTTTTTTAACTTTTTGCTGTAGTTATATAATGCGTTACTTGTATCAGAAATGCAACATAAATAGGGAGTCACCGACTTCGTTTCAGGGATAAAGGGTGTGGAAAACTACCTTGATTTTGAAAAAATTTGTGCATGTAGTTCAGAATAGTCTACAGAGGTTTATGGTTAGAAATATCGCAGGTGAGTCAACGGAGGCAAACAATCTTAGTCATCATATTTTGCAGACGTGGGTCTGTTGTGTAAATTATCATTCTAAATGTTGCCAACGTTTTCACAAAACTTAACCCTTCTAGTGGCATTTGGAGCCGCCGCACAGATAAACGAAGAGCTAAAAAAAACAGAATTAGATGGCGCCTTTTGCAAATTCTAATTTAACCTCATTATATATCGGTCAATGTTTCGCTATTATTATTATTATTATTATTATTATTATTATTATTATTATTGTTGTTGTTTTTAACAACAAACAATTTATTGATCGGTAACAAACGCTAACATTAAAATCCTATATACAATTAATTCGCCAAAAAAAACAAAAAAAACAAACTATTCCGTCAAAACACTATTTACAATTTCTTTCGATCAAAAAGAAGAGCACTTAGATTTGGTCAGAAAAAAAAAATTCAATTAAGGAAAAACGAGACAAATAATAATCTCGTATAAGAACTTTGTTAACAACAGTAACAAAAATGTTTCTGTTAACTCAAAATTCCACGACCTACCTCTTTTAAACAAAGCTTAACGTCTTTGCTATTGTTTCAGAGGTAAAGTCCAGAAGAAACTCGACGACTTCGAGGTGACGAGTTTTGAAGAACTTCGCCGGCTCAATGACCAAATGATCAAAACGGAAAGAGCTTTCATCTACTCCTATGGCCTGCCGGGAAGGCGTCTGGTCCGTCACGTGATCTTTGCACCCAGCAAGTACAATGCGTATGGCTCTTCCAGCTTTCCCGGCGTGAGTGACATCCTCTTCAAAGTGGATGAAACTGGAGACGAAGACGAAGTGGATCGTCAAATATCCATCGCCAGGCAGTGCATTCTGGCTGCAGTTGATATTCTTGCTCCTTATGAATAATCTTCTCGTTTTCCCGTCCTTCCCTCCCTTCTTGTACGAGACATTTGTCCACCAGGGTAGGGATGGAGAATTAGGTATTCGACTTAGTGTGTTTTATCAAGAAAAGATCAAAGTAAGAGAGTAAATCCCCTATATAGGCCATGTAATGGTAATCCCTCTAGACATGGTACCCAGTTTTCTGAGAATGTTACTCGCGCGATGCGAGGACAGCCCAAGCGACAACGACCACGACAACAACAACAATCCTTTCGTTACACACGATTTAGTTTATAGCAATAGGTTTGATTGTGGGGTCCTGTTTACACTAAAAACAGAAATATATACAATAATAATATGACAATTCTATAATTCTAAATATTCTTATAATTTGAAATTCTAATAAAAGAATTCTATAATTCTCACAAAACTTAAAATCCGTCACGTTCTTGCTTTGCGTTTGAATTGAGGTCCAACTGTTTAATAAAAATATCTCCTCGAACTTTCGTATAGTACAGCGCCGTACAACGCCTAGGTAGCTTATCGAGTTTTTCATATATAGTGCACGATCAAAATCCGGAAACAAGAATGAGAAACGAGACGGAATGTCGCGAGTAAAAAGAGGAACTTAAGAATTATTACCTTGGGTATAAGGCCTATATGAAGATTCACCCTCTTACTTTGATCTTCTCCTGGCTTTGCATATTGTGGCATTGATGTAAGATCCGCCTCAAGGTGGTAGATTTAACCTTAATAATATGTATCCATATAGTTTTTGCTGTTATGTGCCATTTTAGAAACGGTAACAAATTTATATTAAGAGCCATCATGTTGTCGCTCGCAGGCCCGTTACTGGGGAGAAGAGATGACCCCCTATCCCTCAGCAACGGCCCCACAAGCCACTTCGGGATGAGGAAGTAAGAAATAGTGAGGGCAAAATCTCTCTGGCTCCCCGAAGTGGCGCGCCTACGATCTCAGTCCAACACTTTACAACGTGTCTTCTTTGAGCTAAATTGACGTAACAATTTTTAACGCAATTGCAATAATTGGCACTATGCTTTGATTGAATGATGAGAACTTGAAAATATTGAAGTGTTTTTGAGAATTCAAGATCCCCCGTCACCAACAAAAAGAACGCTTATACGCCAGAGCATAGTTAGTAGAGGGCCAGAGTAAACATACCTGTAACTTTATACGAGAAAAACAATGTCTGTAACTTACGTTTTCAACTGAGAATAAAATAAGACATCCATGGCTGGTAGTCACGCTTCCACGCGCAAGCTGTTTGCGGCCTCACGAAATCAAAATTAGTAGTTGTTGCGGATTCGTTGTTTAAAGTGGCAGGTAGTTTGCAGTCTAAACAGAACGCAGGGTAGTCGAAAACAACAACAAGGTTATTTATTCCAGATGAACGCAGTAATTCCACACAAGACTTCACAACAAGCACACGCTAGACTTATAAACTATACTTCGACCTCCGTCACACACTATAAACACAGCCTCTGCCAGATATCCACGTAACTTCTCTGTTACACTTCAACAAACACGACCTCTGTCGACACTTTACATGCGACCTTTGTCACACTTCAATAAACACTACTAACTCACGAGATAATTCTCTCCAAACACTCCTGGGAAAAACCATCAAAAAACTACACCGATTCGCTTATATACTTTACAGCATAAGGTTCTAGAACTTTCCAGCTCTACTAAATAAAGTAACCTTACGACATTAAACTATTTACAGCATCATACGCAAACGGCTTAAAATAGAATTGCTGAATCACTGTGATTCGATACCAGGAGCCCATCACTAGGAGCCTGCAACTACCCCATATCTCTGTCACGGCGTTTTCACAGACCGATCTATTTTTAGTTTGAATTTATCTCGAATTCAGATCCCTAGAGGAACCTCAGTAACCAATTGCAATCACAAGCACGGACTTATGTTGACATGTCGACATGTTCACGTGAGGCCGCATTGTTTTATCCTCACCGAAGCGTGCTCATGTAGACTGGAACTGGCTTATTTCGAGGGAAAAATAGCTAAAAATAGACTGGTCTGTAAAAATGCCGTTGCATTGGCTTATTATGGGAGTTGCAGGCTCCTAGTAATGGGCTCCTGTCGATACTAATTAAATATGCACGAAACTTCCAGACTAAATTAGCATACACGCGAACCTTCCAAGTCACGCAATAATTTTTCGTAACTGTAGACTATCGCTGAATATTCAGTGCACGCTTGGGACCAATCATGACGACCAGGGAAGGAGGAGGGGTGGCTGGCATAGAGGTCTGGAAACGAGTTTGGCACACGGAAATTGCTGGGAAAATTTTCGAAAATTCGAAAAGTTAAGGTGGCTCTGAACCCTACCTACAGAAGTTTTTTAAACTTTGCTGAAAGTTCCATCTTATCATGCCCATCAAAAGTTGATAATAAAACAAAATTTTACAGTGCCGTTTTTGAATTATAACCTCCAAAGTTGTAATTGAGGGTTCTTTTAGCAGTACATACTGTTGCTATGGTAACCTTTTTGTGTTTCAAAGATGATAACAACGTGTTCACCAATGATTGGGCAGTTTTTTGATTCCATAATTGTAGCAACAAGTGCATGATAAGGAATGGTTATAACAACCCATCAAAATCGAGGTGCTAGAAACTTTTTTTAGCCACCTTAAGGAAGTTCGAGCTAATTGTTTTTGCGCATTAGAAGTTTAATTTTTTTTATCTTAGCGGCGTTTCAAATACCTCCTTAAAGGGTTAAGTTTTGTGAAAAGGTTGGCAAAATCTAGAATTATTTACGCAACAGACCCATATCTGCAAAATATGACGAAGATCGTTTGCCTCCGTTGACTCACCTTCGACATTTTTCACTATAAACCCCTGTAGACCATCTTGAATTACGTACGCTAATTTTTCAAACTCAGGGTAGTTTTTCACACGCTCTACCTCTGAAACGAAGTCAGTCACGCCCAATTTGTTTGCATTTCTGACACAAGTAACTCATTATCTGACTGCAGAAAAATTAAAAAAAAAACTATCGACTAAAACATTTTCGTGTGAACGTGTTTAAGAGATAAGTGACCGTAGAAAGAGTTAGAATATTACGGTCATTCAAATTTTCGCAGCTTAAAAATATTTGGTGTGTAGTCAGACATTGTAAAGATTTTGGTAGAAAGAAATATAAAGTTGACACGGGCTAAAAATATATGTTGGACGTTTCGGCTGCTACTGTTGCCTTCTTCAGCAAAGATAAAAATGCAAAGGTATAACTGCGTCCTGCTTGGTATATGTGTTTAATGTGTGATAAAATCTAAATCACGCCTCGAAGGAGTGTAACAATGGCTCTAAGGTATTCTATTCAGTTGGCGGCCATTACGAATGAAATTAGCAGGGTAGTTATTAGTGCAAGGGCTTTGGCTACTCGTTCAGTTTCCCCAGATGCTTCCTACTCGGCGGCTCCTCGGTGGAAGGAATGTTCTTTATACGCGATCCATGAGGGTGCGTACGACCAAGTGTTTATGCTGGGGATGGTGGTGTGATTTGAAATCAAGGTAAAGGTCGGTGTTAGTAGCTTTCCTTTAGACAGACACCGTGATAGAGCCATCTTCTTCTCTGGTTGCCTTGGTGACAAGAAAGGCAATAGAACCTTCTGACTCGATCTGGATTGTAAATTTGAAGTGAGGGTTGATAGAATCGTTATGTGAGTGGAATTCAACAACGCGTTCCCTTTTTACACACGCGTGGCTGTCATCTATGTATCTAACCCACCATTTGGGAGGGTTAGGGGTCGATGAGAGAGCCTTTTCTTCGACATGTTCCATGACGAGATTGGCTAAGATGGCGCTGGCTGAGGATTCCATCAGAGAACCGACTGAACAGTTTGTTGGAAATGGATACCTTGGAATACAAAGAAATTGTTCCCGAGGACGAACTGTAGAAGTGTCATGATATTTTGGATAGACAAGTTGGTTGCCTCCGGTAGTGATTGGTTAGAGGCCAGTCTATCTTTAACAACTTCGATGGCTAGGTGGGTCGGAATACAAGTGACACGACGTCAAAAGATCATACCAAGATCTCGTCAGGATCCACAGACAAGAAGGGGATCTTTTCAACGAAAAATGCACCATTCTTGACTGCATATTTTATTAGTTCTGACGAGGTGACAAGATATTGGCGAGGTATTTGGCCGGGGGGGGGGGGGTACTCCCTATAATGGCCTTTACGGGGAGGCTCTGCCCGAAAGGGGTGCCTTTTTCAGGCTTCAGGTATATAAAAGGGTAGGGATTTCACAAGTTGAGGTATATAAAAGGGCAGGGCAATCGGTCATTTAGGCATTTAAAAGGGCCTTTAATTATAATATTTTGAATAGACGCCCCTTACAGCTGTATCAGTTTATTTATTAAGCACTACAAGAACCAAAGAAGGTATGTGAAAGGGGTACCTTTTTTCAATAAAAGGTATATAAAAGGGGTACCTTTTCTGCCAAAATGGTATATAAAAGGGTAAGGGGTTGGACCTCGGGGCGGAGCCTCCCCGTAATAAACTTTGTTAAGTAGCCCCCCCCCCCCCCCCCCCCCGGGGTATTTGGACAGTTCATATGTGGGAGACCCAATGGTGCTAATATCGGCCTGAGTGGGATGTTCTCCTTGTGGATTTTAGGAAGGCCAAAAAAATGAAGCTTGTGTGGAATCGGTGCTATGAAGTGTGCAGTGAAACTGTTTCTTGCTACTGTAATGCGAAGCTGGCTGATCTTAAATCTGAAGCAGAAGTTTATTGAGAGATTTTACGGTGAACGATGTTGGGTTTCTTCCTTTGTCTGGGATGTTGTAGGTTTTATCGTCGTGTAGAAGGTTGTTTACTTTGCCAGTGTAGTCGTTGGTATTCATCACGACTACAGCTCAGCCCTTATCGACCGGTAAAATTATAACAGAGCAGGACGCCGTTTGTCCCACGCTCGGCTTGTCTTGTCTTTGAAAACCGAACATTGCAACAGGAGGTTTCGAGGTTTAGTCTTGAGATGGGCGTACCACAACAAGCAAATGGTTCATATTTATACCACGTGCTTCCTTTTTATTAACCGCCACCAGTGTACTTGATCGTACCAAAGTCGAATCCATCGACTCGCAGGAAAACAAGAAACGTTGGTGCTTCAGCCCTAATTCTTCCATGCCCATTCCCATTTAATGTCATCGAGTACGTGGAGACAGTTCCCAGGTTGACTGTTGCCAGCTGTCCAGGTTGTAACTTCTACTAAAAGTCAGTAATGTGCACACATTCCGTTCTAATCAGGAACTGCAAGAACTATTGGATGTGGACACAGAAGACCTTACCAGTCGCCTTTGTCTGGGATGACTAAGCATTGTGTCATCATGTAGTGTCTCAATGTAAGGGGCTGCTTCCACACATATGGGCTTTAATAGGTATCTGCCGCGAGATAGGGTATGGTTTTTGAAATTTTCAATCCTTAAATAGGCTATCACTTTTGCCCCTATTGGCACTGTGTCATCCTTGGCTGAACTGGTACGCAATTAAAAGGAGACTACTGATTGGTTCACAAAATAAACAGTTTTTTTGTTCAGTAGAAATCTTTTATCTTCATGCTTGGAGGACAATTTCAGCTGAATATTCACAAAAGCGCCGCGATAAACGTCAATGAATGCTTACATTTTGCGTGCGCGTTCACCGACAATGGATCGTGGAAAAGCATCATCAATTTGTCAGCCTAAAAGAAGTGCTACTTTTCGGGTTTGGGCCTTAAAAAGCATATCCCAGTTTAAAACCCCTCGTGACACACACCTATCAGGAAATTTACGGCAGTGTTCTTGTCGTTTTTTCCTTTAACTACCGGTATAACTATAACTTAAGACTAGGATTTTGCTATTACAATTTCCATATTTTAATTTTTTTCACATGAGAAGACTTGATTTTAAATCCGTTAGATCTCGATTACTGCATTGTATTAAGTTGCAAAATCAATATTTTTTTACCCTTTTTAATTTTTTAATTTTCTGAATGATTTTTGTGCAATGTTTAATTAATAGCCGTGTTCTCCACTGAGGAAATGTTTGCACTTTCATAGATCGCTTTTTTCAGTCACGTAATTTTTTTCTTTAGTTTCTTTGGAATTTGTTGTAAACCTGAGCTAGGCTAGTAAAAAAATTAGAACAATTCGTTCCATTGTTGACAGATAACTGATGAAGGCCTAAAGACCGAAAGGTGTTTTAAAAAATTATTATTTTTTGACGGAAAGCGCTCATTGTTTAGCTCTTTTTTCAGAATGCATATGGGTGCTGCCTGCTTGAATCCGCATACTCAAAGTTGAGTAAGACAAACTTAAGAACAATTAATTTTCCAGATGTACTCATTTATTCAGCTTTGTGGCATATCTGACATATCTAATAAACTACATTCTTTAAGATTTTCAGTATTTTACAAAAATAGACATCTTGATTTTCAAATGCAATCATTGATCTAGGTAGCAAAGGAAATTTTCAGTGACTGCGGTCAATGGCAGAGAAAATAATATTTCAGAAGACCAAAGTTTAAATTTCTATCTAAATATCTCAATGTACATGGAGTCCTAAGAGCTAGCATTAGAATTCCTTTGATGGCGGCGGACTAACTGGGTTCTGACACTCAAGCATCAAGTGCATTTAAGTTTTACCAACCAATTATATACATGGTTTATTGACTAAACGTGGGTGGATATCGGCATATTAAAACCGTCTCACTCCATAAACGAGCAAAAAAAGAACTAGGTCAATACCTAGCCATTTGGACAAAGCAAGCTTGATAAATAAAGCTTATTTTATGGAAAAAGAACACCAGAGGCCGCGCTCCTTTTAGTCAACACCAAGAATCGTGACCTCTGGGAAGGTCCAACACCGGAAGTCCGCTATTCACGGACTTTCTGTCATTCTGCGCGTGCTCAGAGTCAAGTCTGACAATCTGATTGGCCGGGAACACGAAACGATTATTCTGAGCATGCTCAGAAAATTGGACCTTCCCAGAGGTCGCGATTCTTAATGCTGACCAAAAAGAATGCGGCCTCATGGGAAGAGATACCATCACTACTGTTATATCAATGCTTGTGCTTATGTCGTGGTAAAACCCAGGCTAAAATTAAAACACCATTTACTTTATCGTTATACGCTGATTCATAACGCACATTTCCAGTTTCAAAATACAAAGAGTGATGTTCCAGAACGATCTATGTGTACAAAGACTAAGCAGAGGAAAAAGTCAATTCGAACCTTATAGCTCTAATACGTAGGCAACTCGCATTTCATGTTCTTCCCACAACCAGTAATTTCCACATTTTCTGCGAAGCAATCTCACGGTGTACGTAACAGGCTTGCAGCGGAAATCACAGTCACTACAAGTGGCATAACTCAAAAACCTCGGCACGGTGTCCACGAAATCTTTTACTTCCATCTTGAATGGACATCTTCCGGGGTAAGCTGACCTTTTACTGTTCGCCTTAAATTTTACAATTTCAGATGGAGGGTTGGACTGGGGTACAATCATGTAACCACGACGACGAATGAATCGTAGAATGTCATTTGAAGATGTTCCAGTAGAAGCCGGCATCTGAAGACAATGTGCTAAGCTGGTCCAGTCTCGACCGCAAGGCAAACTCTTTGCGATTAGGCTGAGAGACAGTAGTTTCAAGGCCTGGTAAATTTCAAGATGATAGCTGTGAGTACATTGATTTACGATCAAAGCTTCTATGGCTCATGTTTTCGTGATGATACTGCTCAATGAGATGTCTATGGCATTTATATTCTGTGTTAGGTGAAATGTATCTCTTTTAGGTGTTTTCTTAGGTCATCCTGTATTACTTCATATTGTAATGTAATAATCAGACCTTTCTATACCAGCCTTTGTAAAGGCTTGCAACCTGTATTCAGCGTGTCTTAGATTTTTGTTAATAAGCTCGATTGCTGGAGGATCTCTCCACTATCTATATTGCACTAGTCCAGTGTCTCCTTTGCTTTCAGTAGAAATGCTTGCAATTCGACTAAGCAGAAATTAATGGTCATGCAAACTTAGAATCTAGACTAACACACTACTTAAAGGGGCTCAGTCACGGCATCTTGAGTCATTTTGAACATCGAAAAAAATAACCGTTAAATTGAAGGAAACCTAAAAATAACACTTTGTAAAGATAGAAAAACATCAAAGAGACGATAATAAACCATAAAGGAACAAGGATGGTTAAGGATGGAGAAGATTGACGCGGATTGCAAACAACCGTGACTAATTTGAAAAGTGTTGCTAAGCTTTTCAAACGTGACTGAGCCCCTTTAATGATAAGGAATGATAAGGTAAGATAAGATGAGATGGGATTTGCCCAGTTCCTGCACGACTTTTTCCCAGGCCTTCACAGTCAATTGATTTCGGTGACGTATCCCAGACCACTTGACCCGAAACGAATGACCGCGGAGAAATATTAAAAGATGGGTTAAGCTGAGCTGTGACGTGACTGGAAGATAGGATGGTGAGATATGATTGGATGGGATGGGATTGTAAGATAAGATGGTATGGTATGGGATGGAATGATGGGATGGTGAGATGAGATAGGATGGGATGAGATGGGATGGCAACTTCTTTCCCAAGGCTTTTACCTTAGAGAGAAAAGGCCTGGGTACGAAGATGGCGAATTAGCAAGCGAGATAAACAATAGCCTTGCAAACAAGACGAGGTGGAAGAGGCAAACCCTGTAGAATTGTACATAATAATGTGACATGAACTAAAATTTAAGTCACCAACAGCAAATTCACTTACGATAAACACAAACTTGTACATTGTCGGCCCGGTGTTCTCCTCCACAAAACGGTGCTTCTTTCTTCTCTATACTTTCGTTAAGCTACACTCGTGAACCTCTGACAAACACACCATTCTTCGCACCTTTTATAACCTGGTGCTATGTGACCCATTGCTGAAAAATCTTGATGATCGAGTTGATATTTTTAATCATCTCTAATAATGATGCTATAAGTACTACTTCACTCCAGGTGGATGTCAATACATTTTGGAGGATGAAACGGAATACAAGAAATTTCGTTAGCATAACGAAAAGGATGCTATCTATTTATATTATACAGGTTGAGAAGATTTCTATTCCAACCTCCAAAAATAACCCTCGAATAAAGATTTTGAGTTCCTCAATATCGACCTAACTTTCTTTTCCATCTTTTCTCAGCTTCTAAGAAACCCCGCACTGATTGAACTGAGCTGGAATATTAGTAGAAAGTTATAGGGAATAACAGGCTTGCTTTCAAAAATTTGGTTTATTTAATAGGTATCAAGAAGAGAAACAGTTGGTGAAGTACTAAACGTGACCTAAATTTAAGGTGATTAAAGATGCAAAGTACGTCAGTAAGCTACATACAGCTTTGCTATCGTACCTGCAGCAATCAATGAGTTGTAGAAAACAATTGCGGAAAGAAAACTTTCCGAAGGTCTGTCTTAATGTTCTGAAACAGTTTTTGAATTGCGTTATAAAGAGAAAAACGTGTCTTCCTCAGAATAAAAATATGATTTAACATCCGTGTGGAAACTGCTGATGCTATGTTTCAGCTTTTCTGGGAATCGTTTCACGCTTTAATTGGCTAATTTGCATGTAAAACTGTAATAACAAACAATGATAAGATCTTTTCTTCCGTGTTCCATGTCGCATGTCTCAGGTACTAAAACCAACGAGCAATATCAATATCAGTGTATTTCGAAAGTTTCCGTTTGCAGCTTCCCTTGTTGGCTAATATATAGTGTTGACAGACTAATAGCATCGTCTGATATAACGTTAACACAGTCACGTTTACGAGCGCTTTAAGCGTGTCAGACCCTGTCAGAAGCAGCAAAAACTGTTCTTAATCAAAACATATGTCAATCCAAGTTAATTGCCATACATACGTTCAAATACTAGGAAGAAAAATTCAGAGGCACATCCAGCCAATATCCCTGATAGATGGATGGAATCTTATCCGCTTCACGTTTCTAGCTTAAAAGAAGAATATTATTTTTGTGGCACAGGATGAATATTCTTATTTTTCTGCCGGTTTTGGGCTGAAAATATTCTTGTGAATATCCTTTAAGATATAGAAAACATGTACCGTGTTTCTATTGAGTTTTAATATAAATCTACTAGCTACAGCGTTCTATCACGAATTGGCTACACTACTCACTATCATTCTGTGAAAGATGGCGAGAAGCGTAATGACAGGCCGCTTCTTGGCGTTTTCGAGGTGTCTGTGAAGAAAATTTCGATAAACCTTCGACCGCGACTAGTAGATTTACGCAAAAACAATTAGATTATACGCTCTCGATTTCTATACGTGATAGAAATCTCGAGCTCATAATGTCATTGATTAATGGAAACACGATTTTAAACCAATCAGCGCGCGTGTTTTCTTTGAGCTATTTTCTACTAGATTATAGCGTTTAACGTTTCCATTTTATTGACTTTGATGTCCGTTAAGTCATTTTGGAGCCAGGCTGCAAGGAATGAAACCAGATATGACACACGTAACTTCTTGCAGAAATCTTATTCACACTGATCGAACATACGGTTAGTGTTGTTTTTGTTTGGCTAGTTTTGCCGTTTAGCGAATTAATGGAGGAATTTTTCACTGTTTCGTTAAAAACGTATAATTATATCGCATTCACAAATTTCCAACACAAAATTATATTTATTTCGAATCTTAGCCTCGATCTTAGCCTGGATCTAGTTCCTAGAGCCCCTGCTTTATCGGTCAGTGGTGTTTTCTTGGTAGAGCTGGTAAGTACTTCATGTATCCCTTATTATAGTGTATTTAGAATGTAGTGTATCAGGGTGTATTTATCCCTTATTATAGTGTGCGTTTCAAAAATACACTATAACAAGGGATACATGAAGTACTTAGGGTGGTCCTGATTAAAAGGATCGCAGCCTGTAGGAAGGACACTGTTTTCTCCCTATAGGGCAATTTTTACTGAAGTCATTGTTACATTTTGCCAGATTTTCATACAGCTTTGCGTTGATAAGACATCATTGTAGATAGGAATTGATTCCAAACAGTGTGTAAAACTTGGTAACTGCTGAGATTTTTAGATGTTTGGGTGAAATACTGTAGGAGATACTGCCTTAAATCAATTGCAAAATCTGGGGGAGGCAAAAGCTGGAGTCGTCGCTGGCATTGCAATCGTCGTTGGTAATAACTAACTTTCAAAAAGCGAACAACTAGTCTAATTTTTGGTATTTTCATTTGGAATTGAACGCTGTCTCTAGAACAAGTTCTGAGACTGGTAGGTGCAATCAAAAGATCTGACATCTGCGAAATTCGAAAGTAAAATATAACTTAATTTTTTACTGGTCCTCCTCACAAAAAGTGAAATATTCAATTATGATAATTTTATAAGGGTCTTGAAGTGGCCTCCAAACAAATCAAGTGAAGAATCTCAATCATAGTTTCCGTTTAACAAATGGCAAACACCATAGAATGTACTACTAAGTTTTAGTATAAATCTACTAGCGTTCTATCACAAATGACGTCCTCTGATTGGCTACGCTACTCACGTTCCATTTAACAATTAGACTACGAGCCCGAGTTTTCTACGAGCAGATACAAAAAGGTAGTCAAAAAGGTAGTCAACGAGGCGCAGCTGAGTTGACTATCGCTCGTAGAAAACGAGGGCGAGTAGTCTAATTGTTTTAGTATAAATTTACCGTAGTCTCATTGCATAAAAAGAAAAAAATGTCAAGGAACGCGTAGAAAAGAACTGTTTTATTATGTTACATCAGGTTCAAACGTGATGTGTGATGTGCGCTGATGCGTAACTGTTGACTATCAGCAGATAGTCGACGGTAATATAGCCAATCAAAATCATGGATTCACAATAGACTACGGTAAATTTATACTAATCTGTGATAGATAGTGAGTACTATCGCGCGAGATACTATCAAGCGATGGAAATCTCGAGTTCATAATCTAATTGTTTAATGGATGCACGCGGGAGGTTGCTAAGCACGAAAGAAGCGTAAGAGTCGCACTCGGCTATCGCCTCGTGCGACTCTAGCTTCTTAAGTGCTTAGCAAACCTCCCAAGTGCATCCATAACTCAATAGTACACGCTATAGCGTTTACCATTTGTTTTATAACATAACATTGAGACATTAGAACAACAGTAGTCTTTTGGAGTCCATACCACGCTGCTTGCGGAAATGTGTCAAGCAATGCCTTTTTCAGCTCGCGCTCTGAAGAAAAACATTTTCTTTGACGTTAATATCGTGGTAAAAAGCAAATCGAAATGCGGTTTATAGTGGTCTGTTATCTTACCGACAACGAGTACGTGTCATTACTCGTTTCCCAAACTTTTTTTTCGTATTGTTTCTGCATATTAAGGAGGCTCGAAAGGGTTTTTCGTTGCTATATTGTTTGTGAAACGATGGAAGATTACAAAGAAGGATGTTTAATGGTGTGGGCAGACTATATGTCTCCTTGCAACTCTATTGTTGGGCTATACTTTAAGGGTACTTGTGACGTCATATCAGTTACCATGGCAACGCACGAGGTCCACAAAAGCGTCCTCTAAATTTCAGTTTTTGTAAATTATCTGAGAAACTAATTGGGTGACCTACCATTTTTATTTCTTTGTTGGAAAGGTCCCTAAATTCTTTAACTTTTCAGACAGTATGGAAAAATTTTATCTAGTAGAATTGAATATATTTAAAGAAAACGCGTTTTATGGCTTACAGAATATTCCACTAGATAATTTTCCCCGAAACTTTTATATCTGAAGTGCCATCGCGAATGGTGCGTGTATGCAAAAATCAAGATAGGTCACCGAGCGAACTTTCGAGCTAAAAACAAATGTTTTCCGCAGATTTTATTTCCGGTTCGCGCGATCTTACGCAGCATTAACTTCCGGTGTGCTGATTTTAATACTGATTCAGCTGACGCGTGCATCTTAGTTATGGCGTGTGTAGATTGCGCGCGCGCGAGCAACTAAAAACCCTTTCGAGCCTCCGTAAGGTGGCTCAATAGGGTTATGCAAGATTACGAAGCGCGCGCCAGTGGCCTCAATCGAAAGTTAATATCCTCGTTCTTTTTGCCATTTTCCTAATCAAAGCTACTGAAACATAACAAACAAGGGCCAAGATTTGCTGTTCAACAGTCACCTCTGATATCAAGGCTTTTAGTCTCAAATTAAAACTACTCAAACATCGCCATTTTTGACGACTGTTTGGCTTTGATTTCAATTTTCTTCAATTTTCTTCGGTAAAATTTTCTGATATGCTCAAACCGGGTAGAGTCTGGCAAGAAGAAACTTTTAAAACCGAAAAAAGTAGGGGTTGTCAAGGTAGTTTTTTCGTTTTTAGCATTTTTGTGTTTTTTTGGCTAAGCGAAAACCTTGTCTTACAAATTCTTCTGATAAATTGAAAGCAAGGAAAGCTAATAAGGAATAACTTCTCTGCCAAATCTTAAGGAATTTCACCGAAGGAAAGTCGAGAAATCTGATAAGGATTTTTCTATTTTTTCACCTCAATGGCAATTACTTCGTCAGAATAGGAACTCGCCAAGATCGCTATGTGAGCATGCGCGAATTTTCGAACCACGCGGTTTTGTCGATGAGCAACTCGACAATGGCGGTCTCATCAAAATACACACAAGACCTTTCGGTCCAAATCATTTTCTTTACGTTTTCTCTGTTTCTACTTCTGGGCTGTAATTTGAGCTATATTGTTGACTTGTTCGCTGCTTTCATAGCTGCGTCAGACTGTGCGCGTTCAACACTTTTACAAAGCTCGCTTCACGTCGCATCATACGGTTTAAGAGCGCGCTCTTAAACCGTATGATGCCACGTGAAGCGAGCTTTGTAAAAGTGTTGCGCGCACAGTCTGACGCAGCTCATGAAAGCAGCGAACAAGTCAACAATATAGCTCAAATTACAGCCCAGAAGTAGAAACAGAGAAAACGTAAAGAAAATGATTTGGACCGAAAGGTCTTGTGTGTATTTTGATGAGACCGCCATTGTCGAGTTGCTCATCGACAAAACCGCGTGGTTCGAAAATTCGCGCATGCTCACATAGCGATCTTGGCGAGTTCCTATTCTGACGAAGTAATTGCCATTGAGGTGAAAAAATAGAAAAATCCTTATCAGATTTCTCGACTTTCCTTCGGTGAAATTCCTTAAGATTTGGCAGAGAAGTTATTCCTTATTAGCTTTCCTTGCTTTCAATTTATCAGAAGAATTTGTAAGACAAGGTTTTCGCTTAGCCAAAAAAACACAAAAATGCTAAAAACGAAAAAACTACCTTGACAACCCCTACTTTTTTCGGTTTTAAAAGTTTCTTCTTGCCAGACTCTACCCGGTTTGAGCATATCAGAAAATTTTACCGAAGAAAATTGAAGAAAATTGAAATCAAAGCCAAACAGTCGTCAAAAATGGCGATGTTTGAGTAGTTTTAATTTGAGACTAAAAGCCTTGATATCAGAGGTGACTGTTGAACAGCAAATCTTGGCCCTTGTTTGTTATGTTTCAGTAGCTTTGATTAGGAAAATGGCAAAAAGAACGAGGATATTAACTTTCGATTGAGGCCACTGGCGCGCGCTTCGTAATCTTGCATAACCCTATTGAGCCACCTTACGGAGGCTCGAAAGGGTTTTTAGTTGCTCGCGCGCGCGCAATCTACACACGCCATAACTAAGATGCACGCGTCAGCTGAATCAGTATTAAAATCAGCACACCGGAAGTTAATGCTGCGTAAGATCGCGCGAACCGGAAATAAAATCTGCGGAAAACATTTGTTTTTAGCTCGAAAGTTCGCTCGGTGACCTATCTTGATTTTTGCATACACGCACCATTCGCGATGGCACTTCAGATATAAAAGTTTCGGGGAAAATTATCTAGTGGAATATTCTGTAAGCCATAAAACGCGTTTTCTTTAAATATATTCAATTCTACTAGATAAAATTTTTCCATACTGTCTGAAAAGTTAAAGAATTTAGGGACCTTTCCAACAAAGAAATAAAAATGGTAGGTCACCCAATTAGTTTCTCAGATAATTTACAAAAACTGAAATTTAGAGGACGCTTTTGTGGACCTCGTGCGTTGCCATGGTAACTGATATGACGTCACAAGTACCCTTAAAGTATAGCCCAACAATAGAGTTGCAAGGAGACATATAGTCTGCCCACACCATTAAACATCCTTCTTTGTAATCTTCCATCGTTTCACAAACAATATAGCAACGAAAAACCCTTTCGAGCCTCCTTAATATGCAGAAACAATACGAAAAAAAAGTTTGGGAAACGAGTAATGACACGTACTCGTTGTCGGTAAGATAACAGACCACTATAAACCGCATTTCGATTTGCTTTTTACCACGATATTAACGTCAAAGAAAATGTTTTTCTTCAGAGCGCGAGCTGAAAAAGGCATTGCTTGACACATTTCCGCAAGCAGCGTGGTATGGACTCCAAAAGACTACTGTTGTTCTAATGTCTCAATGTTATGTTATAAAACAAATGGTAAACGCTATAGCGTGTACTATTGAGTTATGGATGCACTTGGGAGGTTTGCTAAGCACTTAAGAAGCTAGAGTCGCACGAGGCGATAGCCGAGTGCGACTCTTACGCTTCTTTCGTGCTTAGCAACCTCCCGCGTGCATCCATTAAACAATTAGATTATGAACTCGAGATTTCCATCGCTTGATAGTATCTCGCGCGATAGTACTCACTATCTATCACAGATTAGTATAAATTTACCGTAGTCTATTGTGAATCCATGATTTTGATTGGCTATATTACCGTCGACTATCTGCTGATAGTCAACAGTTACGCATCAGCGCACATCACACATCACGTTTGAACCTGATGTAACATAATAAAACAGTTCTTTTCTACGCGTTCCTTGACATTTTTTTCTTTTTATGCAATGAGACTACGGTAAATTTATACTAAAACAATTAGACTACTCGCCCTCGTTTTCTACGAGCGATAGTCAACTCAGCTGCGCCTCGTTGACTACCTTTTTGACTACCTTTTTGTATCTGCTCGTAGAAAACTCGGGCTCGTAGTCTAATTGTTAAATGGAACGTGAGTAGCGTAGCCAATCAGAGGACGTCATTTGTGATAGAACGCTAGTAGATTTATACTAAAACTTAGTAGTACATTCTATGGTGTTTGCCATTTGTTAAACGGAAACTATGATTGAGATTCTTCACTTGATTTGTTTGGAGGCCACTTCAAGACCCTTATAAAATTATCATAATTGAATATTTCACTTTTTGTGAGGAGGACCAGTAAAAAATTAAGTTATATTTTACTTTCGAATTTCGCAGATGTCAGATCTTTTGATTGCACCTACCAGTCTCAGAACTTGTTCTAGAGACAGCGTTCAATTCCAAATGAAAATACCAAAAATTAGACTAGTTGTTCGCTTTTTGAAAGTTAGTTATTACCAACGACGATTGCAATGCCAGCGACGACTCCAGCTTTTGCCTCCCCCAGATTTTGCAATTGATTTAAGGCAGTATCTCCTACAGTATTTCACCCAAACATCTAAAAATCTCAGCAGTTACCAAGTTTTACACACTGTTTGGAATCAATTCCTATCTACAATGATGTCTTATCAACGCAAAGCTGTATGAAAATCTGGCAAAATGTAACAATGACTTCAGTAAAAATTGCCCTATAGGGAGAAAACAGTGTCCTTCCTACAGGCTGCGATCCTTTTAATCAGGACCACCCTAAGTACTTCATGTATCCCTTGTTATAGTGTATTTTTGAAACGCACACTATAATAAGGGATAAATACACCCTGATACACTACATTCTAAATACACTATAATAAGGGATACATGAAGTACTTACCAGCTCTACCAAGAAAACACCACTGACCGATAAAGCAGGGGCTCTAGGAACTAGATCCAGGCTAAGATCGAGGCTAAGATTCGAAATAAATATAATTTTGTGTTGGAAATTTGTGAATGCGATATAATTATACGTTTTTAACGAAACAGTGAAAAATTCCTCCATTAATTCGCTAAACGGCAAAACTAGCCAAACAAAAACAACACTAACCGTATGTTCGATCAGTGTGAATAAGATTTCTGCAAGAAGTTACGTGTGTCATATCTGGTTTCATTCCTTGCAGCCTGGCTCCAAAATGACTTAACGGACATCAAAGTCAATAAAATGGAAACGTTAAACGCTATAATCTAGTAGAAAATAGCTCAAAGAAAACACGCGCGCTGATTGGTTTAAAATCGTGTTTCCATTAATCAATGACATTATGAGCTCGAGATTTCTATCACGTATAGAAATCGAGAGCGTATAATCTAATTGTTTTTGCGTAAATCTACTAGTCGCGGTCGAAGGTTTATCGAAATTTTCTTCACAGACACCTCGAAAACGCCAAGAAGCGGCCTGTCATTACGCTTCTCGCCATCTTTCACAGAATGATAGTGAGTAGTGTAGCCAATTCGTGATAGAACGCTGTAGCTAGTAGATTTATATTAAAACTCAATAGAAACACGGTACATGTTTTCTATATCTTAAAGGATATTCACAAGAATATTTTCAGCCCAAAACCGGCAGAAAAATAAGAATATTCATCCTGTGCCACAAAAATAATATTCTTCTTTTAAGCTAGAAACGTGAAGCGGATAAGATTCCATCCATCTATCAGGGATATTGGCTGGATGTGCCTCTGAATTTTTCTTCCTAGTATTTGAACGTATGTATGGCAATTAACTTGGATTGACATATGTTTTGATTAAGAACAGTTTTTGCTGCTTCTGACAGGGTCTGACACGCTTAAAGCGCTCGTAAACGTGACTGTGTTAACGTTATATCAGACGATGCTATTAGTCTGTCAACACTATATATTAGCCAACAAGGGAAGCTGCAAACGGAAACTTTCGAAATACACTGATATTGATATTGCTCGTTGGTTTTAGTACCTGAGACATGCGACATGGAACACGGAAGAAAAGATCTTATCATTGTTTGTTATTACAGTTTTACATGCAAATTAGCCAATTAAAGCGTGAAACGATTCCCAGAAAAGCTGAAACATAGCATCAGCAGTTTCCACACGGATGTTAAATCATATTTTTATTCTGAGGAAGACACGTTTTTCTCTTTATAACGCAATTCAAAAACTGTTTCAGAACATTAAGACAGACCTTCGGAAAGTTTTCTTTCCGCAATTGTTTTCTACAACTCATTGATTGCTGCAGGTACGATAGCAAAGCTGTATGTAGCTTACTGACGTACTTTGCATCTTTAATCACCTTAAATTTAGGTCACGTTTAGTACTTCACCAACTGTTTCTCTTCTTGATACCTATTAAATAAACCAAATTTTTGAAAGCAAGCCTGTTATTCCCTATAACTTTCTACTAATATTCCAGCTCAGTTCAATCAGTGCGGGGTTTCTTAGAAGCTGAGAAAAGATGGAAAAGAAAGTTAGGTCGATATTGAGGAACTCAAAATCTTTATTCGAGGGTTATTTTTGGAGGTTGGAATAGAAATCTTCTCAACCTGTATAATATAAATAGATAGCATCCTTTTCGTTATGCTAACGAAATTTCTTGTATTCCGTTTCATCCTCCAAAATGTATTGACATCCACCTGGAGTGAAGTAGTACTTATAGCATCATTATTAGAGATGATTAAAAATATCAACTCGATCATCAAGATTTTTCAGCAATGGGTCACATAGCACCAGGTTATAAAAGGTGCGAAGAATGGTGTGTTTGTCAGAGGTTCACGAGTGTAGCTTAACGAAAGTATAGAGAAGAAAGAAGCACCGTTTTGTGGAGGAGAACACCGGGCCGACAATGTACAAGTTTGTGTTTATCGTAAGTGAATTTGCTGTTGGTGACTTAAATTTTAGTTCATGTCACATTATTATGTACAATTCTACAGGGTTTGCCTCTTCCACCTCGTCTTGTTTGCAAGGCTATTGTTTATCTCGCTTGCTAATTCGCCATCTTCGTACCCAGGCCTTTTCTCTCTAAGGTAAAAGCCTTGGGAAAGAAGTTGCCATCCCATCTCATCCCATCCTATCTCATCTCACCATCCCATCATTCCATCCCATACCATACCATCTTATCTTACAATCCCATCCCATCCAATCATATCTCACCATCCTATCTTCCAGTCACGTCACAGCTCAGCTTAACCCATCTTTTAATATTTCTCCGCGGTCATTCGTTTCGGGTCAAGTGGTCTGGGATACGTCACCGAAATCAATTGACTGTGAAGGCCTGGGAAAAAGTCGTGCAGGAACTGGGCAAATCCCATCTCATCTTATCTTACCTTATCATTCCTTATCATTAAAGGGGCTCAGTCACGTTTGAAAAGCTTAGCAACACTTTTCAAATTAGTCACGGTTGTTTGCAATCCGCGTCAATCTTCTCCATCCTTAACCATCCTTGTTCCTTTATGGTTTATTATCGTCTCTTTGATGTTTTTCTATCTTTACAAAGTGTTATTTTTAGGTTTCCTTCAATTTAACGGTTATTTTTTTCGATGTTCAAAATGACTCAAGATGCCGTGACTGAGCCCCTTTAAGTAGTGTGTTAGTCTAGATTCTAAGTTTGCATGACCATTAATTTCTGCTTAGTCGAATTGCAAGCATTTCTACTGAAAGCAAAGGAGACACTGGACTAGTGCAATATAGATAGTGGAGAGATCCTCCAGCAATCGAGCTTATTAACAAAAATCTAAGACACGCTGAATACAGGTTGCAAGCCTTTACAAAGGCTGGTATAGAAAGGTCTGATTATTACATTACAATATGAAGTAATACAGGATGACCTAAGAAAACACCTAAAAGAGATACATTTCACCTAACACAGAATATAAATGCCATAGACATCTCATTGAGCAGTATCATCACGAAAACATGAGCCATAGAAGCTTTGATCGTAAATCAATGTACTCACAGCTATCATCTTGAAATTTACCAGGCCTTGAAACTACTGTCTCTCAGCCTAATCGCAAAGAGTTTGCCTTGCGGTCGAGACTGGACCAGCTTAGCACATTGTCTTCAGATGCCGGCTTCTACTGGAACATCTTCAAATGACATTCTACGATTCATTCGTCGTCGTGGTTACATGATTGTACCCCAGTCCAACCCTCCATCTGAAATTGTAAAATTTAAGGCGAACAGTAAAAGGTCAGCTTACCCCGGAAGATGTCCATTCAAGATGGAAGTAAAAGATTTCGTGGACACCGTGCCGAGGTTTTTGAGTTATGCCACTTGTAGTGACTGTGATTTCCGCTGCAAGCCTGTTACGTACACCGTGAGATTGCTTCGCAGAAAATGTGGAAATTACTGGTTGTGGGAAGAACATGAAATGCGAGTTGCCTACGTATTAGAGCTATAAGGTTCGAATTGACTTTTTCCTCTGCTTAGTCTTTGTACACATAGATCGTTCTGGAACATCACTCTTTGTATTTTGAAACTGGAAATGTGCGTTATGAATCAGCGTATAACGATAAAGTAAATGGTGTTTTAATTTTAGCCTGGGTTTTACCACGACATAAGCACAAGCATTGATATAACAGTAGTGATGGTATCTCTTCCCATGAGGCCGCATTCTTTTTGGTCAGCATTAAGAATCGCGACCTCTGGGAAGGTCCAATTTTCTGAGCATGCTCAGAATAATCGTTTCGTGTTCCCGGCCAATCAGATTGTCAGACTTGACTCTGAGCACGCGCAGAATGACAGAAAGTCCGTGAATAGCGGACTTCCGGTGTTGGACCTTCCCAGAGGTCACGATTCTTGGTGTTGACTAAAAGGAGCGCGGCCTCTGGTGTTCTTTTTCCATAAAATAAGCTTTATTTATCAAGCTTGCTTTGTCCAAATGGCTAGGTATTGACCTAGTTCTTTTTTTGCTCGTTTATGGAGTGAGACGGTTTTAATATGCCGATATCCACCCACGTTTAGTCAATAAACCATGTATATAATTGGTTGGTAAAACTTAAATGCACTTGATGCTTGAGTGTCAGAACCCAGTTAGTCCGCCGCCATCAAAGGAATTCTAATGCTAGCTCTTAGGACTCCATGTACATTGAGATATTTAGATAGAAATTTAAACTTTGGTCTTCTGAAATATTATTTTCTCTGCCATTGACCGCAGTCACTGAAAATTTCCTTTGCTACCTAGATCAATGATTGCATTTGAAAATCAAGATGTCTATTTTTGTAAAATACTGAAAATCTTAAAGAATGTAGTTTATTAGATATGTCAGATATGCCACAAAGCTGAATAAATGAGTACATCTGGAAAATTAATTGTTCTTAAGTTTGTCTTACTCAACTTTGAGTATGCGGATTCAAGCAGGCAGCACCCATATGCATTCTGAAAAAAGAGCTAAACAATGAGCGCTTTCCGTCAAAAAATAATAATTTTTTAAAACACCTTTCGGTCTTTAGGCCTTCATCAGTTATCTGTCAACAATGGAACGAATTGTTCTAATTTTTTTACTAGCCTAGCTCAGGTTTACAACAAATTCCAAAGAAACTAAAGAAAAAAATTACGTGACTGAAAAAAGCGATCTATGAAAGTGCAAACATTTCCTCAGTGGAGAACACGGCTATTAATTAAACATTGCACAAAAATCATTCAGAAAATTAAAAAATTAAAAAGGGTAAAAAAATATTGATTTTGCAACTTAATACAATGCAGTAATCGAGATCTAACGGATTTAAAATCAAGTCTTCTCATGTGAAAAAAATTAAAATATGGAAATTGTAATAGCAAAATCCTAGTCTTAAGTTATAGTTATACCGGTAGTTAAAGGAAAAAACGACAAGAACACTGCCGTAAATTTCCTGATAGGTGTGTGTCACGAGGGGTTTTAAACTGGGATATGCTTTTTAAGGCCCAAACCCGAAAAGTAGCACTTCTTTTAGGCTGACAAATTGATGATGCTTTTCCACGATCCATTGTCGGTGAACGCGCACGCAAAATGTAAGCATTCATTGACGTTTATCGCGGCGCTTTTGTGAATATTCAGCTGAAATTGTCCTCCAAGCATGAAGATAAAAGATTTCTACTGAACAAAAAAACTGTTTATTTTGTGAACCAATCAGTAGTCTCCTTTTAATTGCGTACCAGTTCAGCCAAGGATGACACAGTGCCAATAGGGGCAAAAGTGATAGCCTATTTAAGGATTGAAAATTTCAAAAACCATACCCTATCTCGCGGCAGATACCTATTAAAGCCCATATGTGTGGAAGCAGCCCCTTACATTGAGACACTACATGATGACACAATGCTTAGTCATCCCAGACAAAGGCGACTGGTAAGGTCTTCTGTGTCCACATCCAATAGTTCTTGCAGTTCCTGATTAGAACGGAATGTGTGCACATTACTGACTTTTAGTAGAAGTTACAACCTGGACAGCTGGCAACAGTCAACCTGGGAACTGTCTCCACGTACTCGATGACATTAAATGGGAATGGGCATGGAAGAATTAGGGCTGAAGCACCAACGTTTCTTGTTTTCCTGCGAGTCGATGGATTCGACTTTGGTACGATCAAGTACACTGGTGGCGGTTAATAAAAAGGAAGCACGTGGTATAAATATGAACCATTTGCTTGTTGTGGTACGCCCATCTCAAGACTAAACCTCGAAACCTCCTGTTGCAATGTTCGGTTTTCAAAGACAAGACAAGCCGAGCGTGGGACAAACGGCGTCCTGCTCTGTTATAATTTTACCGGTCGATAAGGGCTGAGCTGTAGTCGTGATGAATACCAACGACTACACTGGCAAAGTAAACAACCTTCTACACGACGATAAAACCTACAACATCCCAGACAAAGGAAGAAACCCAACATCGTTCACCGTAAAATCTCTCAATAAACTTCTGCTTCAGATTTAAGATCAGCCAGCTTCGCATTACAGTAGCAAGAAACAGTTTCACTGCACACTTCATAGCACCGATTCCACACAAGCTTCATTTTTTTGGCCTTCCTAAAATCCACAAGGAGAACATCCCACTCAGGCCGATATTAGCACCATTGGGTCTCCCACATATGAACTGTCCAAATACCCCGGGGGGGGGGGGGGGGGGGGCTACTTAACAAAGTTTATTACGGGGAGGCTCCGCCCCGAGGTCCAACCCCTTACCCTTTTATATACCATTTTGGCAGAAAAGGTACCCCTTTTATATACCTTTTATTGAAAAAAGGTACCCCTTTCACATACCTTCTTTGGTTCTTGTAGTGCTTAATAAATAAACTGATACAGCTGTAAGGGGCGTCTATTCAAAATATTATAATTAAAGGCCCTTTTAAATGCCTAAATGACCGATTGCCCTGCCCTTTTATATACCTCAACTTGTGAAATCCCTACCCTTTTATATACCTGAAGCCTGAAAAAGGCACCCCTTTCGGGCAGAGCCTCCCCGTAAAGGCCATTATAGGGAGTACCCCCCCCCCCCCGGCCAAATACCTCGCCAATATCTTGTCACCTCGTCAGAACTAATAAAATATGCAGTCAAGAATGGTGCATTTTTCGTTGAAAAGATCCCCTTCTTGTCTGTGGATCCTGACGAGATCTTGGTATGATCTTTTGACGTCGTGTCACTTGTATTCCGACCCACCTAGCCATCGAAGTTGTTAAAGATAGACTGGCCTCTAACCAATCACTACCGGAGGCAACCAACTTGTCTATCCAAAATATCATGACACTTCTACAGTTCGTCCTCGGGAACAATTTCTTTGTATTCCAAGGTATCCATTTCCAACAAACTGTTCAGTCGGTTCTCTGATGGAATCCTCAGCCAGCGCCATCTTAGCCAATCTCGTCATGGAACATGTCGAAGAAAAGGCTCTCTCATCGACCCCTAACCCTCCCAAATGGTGGGTTAGATACATAGATGACAGCCACGCGTGTGTAAAAAGGGAACGCGTTGTTGAATTCCACTCACATAACGATTCTATCAACCCTCACTTCAAATTTACAATCCAGATCGAGTCAGAAGGTTCTATTGCCTTTCTTGTCACCAAGGCAACCAGAGAAGAAGATGGCTCTATCACGGTGTCTGTCTAAAGGAAAGCTACTAACACCGACCTTTACCTTGATTTCAAATCACACCACCATCCCCAGCATAAACACTTGGTCGTACGCACCCTCATGGATCGCGTATAAAGAACATTCCTTCCACCGAGGAGCCGCCGAGTAGGAAGCATCTGGGGAAACTGAACGAGTAGCCAAAGCCCTTGCACTAATAACTACCCTGCTAATTTCATTCGTAATGGCCGCCAACTGAATAGAATACCTTAGAGCCATTGTTACACTCCTTCGAGGCGTGATTTAGATTTTATCACACATTAAACACATATACCAAGCAGGACGCAGTTATACCTTTGCATTTTTATCTTTGCTGAAGAAGGCAACAGTAGCAGCCGAAACGTCCAACATATATTTTTAGCCCGTGTCAACTTTATATTTCTTTCTACCAAAATCTTTACAATGTCTGACTACACACCAAATATTTTTAAGCTGCGAAAATTTGAATGACCGTAATATTCTAACTCTTTCTACGGTCACTTATCTCTTAAACACGTTCACACGAAAATGTTTTAGTCGATAGTTTTTTTTTTAATTTTTCTGCAGTCAGATAATGAGTTACTTGTGTCAGAAATGCAAACAAATTGGGCGTGACTGACTTCGTTTCAGAGGTAGAGCGTGTGAAAAACTACCCTGAGTTTGAAAAATTAGCGTACGTAATTCAAGATGGTCTACAGGGGTTTATAGTGAAAAATGTCGAAGGTGAGTCAACGGAGGCAAACGATCTTCGTCATATTTTGCAGATATGGGTCTGTTGCGTAAATAATTCTAGATTTTGCCAACCTTTTCACAAAACTTAACCCTTTAAGGAGGTATTTGAAACGCCGCTAAGATAAAAAAAATTAAACTTCTAATGCGCAAAAACAATTAGCTCGAACTTCCTTAAGGTGGCTAAAAAAAGTTTCTAGCACCTCGATTTTGATGGGTTGTTATAACCATTCCTTATCATGCACTTGTTGCTACAATTATGGAATCAAAAAACTGCCCAATCATTGGTGAACACGTTGTTATCATCTTTGAAACACAAAAAGGTTACCATAGCAACAGTATGTACTGCTAAAAGAACCCTCAATTACAACTTTGGAGGTTATAATTCAAAAACGGCACTGTAAAATTTTGTTTTATTATCAACTTTTGATGGGCATGATAAGATGGAACTTTCAGCAAAGTTTAAAAAACTTCTGTAGGTAGGGTTCAGAGCCACCTTAACTTTTCGAATTTTCGAAAATTTTCCCAGCAATTTCCGTGTGCCAAACTCGTTTCCAGACCTCTATGCCAGCCACCCCTCCTCCTTCCCTGGTCGTCATGATTGGTCCCAAGCGTGCACTGAATATTCAGCGATAGTCTACAGTTACGAAAAATTATTGCGTGACTTGGAAGGTTCGCGTGTATGCTAATTTAGTCTGGAAGTTTCGTGCATATTTAATTAGTATCGACAGGAGCCCATTACTAGGAGCCTGCAACTCCCATAATAAGCCAATGCAACGGCATTTTTACAGACCAATCTATTTTTAGCTATTTTTCCCTCGAAATAAGCCAGTTCCAGTCTACATGAGCACGCTTCGGTGAGGATAAAACAATGCGGCCTCACGTGAACATGTCGACATGTCAATATAAGTCCGTGCATGTGATTGCAATTGGTTACTGAGGTTCCTCTAGGGATCTGAATTCGAGATAAATTCAAACTAAAAATAGATCAGTCTGTGAAAACGCCGTGACAGAGATATGGGGTAGTTGCAGGCTCCTAGTGATGGGCTCCTGGTATCGAATCACAGTGATTCAGCAATTCTATTTTAAGCCGTTTGCGTATGATGCTGTAAATAGTTTAATGTCGTAAGGTTACTTTATTTAGTAGAGCTGGAAAGTTCTAGAACCTTATGCTGTAAAGTATATAAGCGAATCGGTGTAGTTTTTTGATGGTTTTTCCAGGAGTGTTTGGAGAGAATT
>JAHPZR010002279.1:0-20000 GCA_019787425.1 Platygyra sinensis
TCATCTATGGCTTGTTTCCTTTGCGTGGTTTTGCGAGATGAGATAACCGGACGAAGGTCGCAAAAATGAAGTCGGATACGAGTAGCACAAAGCTGCTAGTCAGACGATAAGTTAATTTGCTTTGGATTATAAAGATGCCGGGTATTCAAAAAATAGCAGTAAACTCGCGCGCGTTAATAATAACGATAGCCTAAAAAACGTGTACGCTCCGATCGAAAGCTATTGTGCCCCTATTTGTTATCAACCGATGAAGCCAAAAAATGATTAAACAGTGGATTAAAGTACCACTAAAGCAATATTTTTTCGCCTTTCTTTCGTAAAACCAAAGCGATGAGATAATACTCATAATTCATAGTTGCCCGGCGTAAACCCAAGCCCGGGGACTTAAGAAAACATCCGCGCTGATGACTGACATAAAGAAGCAGTATGAATATAATGTTAACATGTATTTCACCAAAAGAAACTCGACAATAGTATTTTAAAAGTAAATAAGATATAAACTTAACGTACTGCTAGGTAGAAAATATAGATTTTTACGGCAGATCTGGCACATGATCTGGCCGCATCAGTGGAGCTGATGTTTTACCGTCAGACCGCGTGCAGCGTCAATCGCTCAAATTTAATTCTATCAATAATTGTCGACTGAGACGAATAGATCAGAATAGAGTTGGTGCAAATCAATTTGATAGTAGTACACAATCCGGAGTTAATTTAGTTATGCAACTTGTCCTCCTACAAAATTTAGAAAAAACGCGCACTTCTGCCTACCGTGTAAAGAGTGTACTTCGCCGTGCCACATTTGTTGATGGTACTGCATTGAGCACTTAGAGCCTTCCGCTGCTTCTCCGTCAATTACGAGCTTTTGAAGATTTATTACTTCAACCTCCTCGGCAGGCAGCGGTGAAGAACCTTTACTTTTCCATGTTACGACAGCGAAAGTCATCTATAAAGACAACGAAAAGAACAAGTTTAGGCTTTCAGGGCGGCTTGATGTCTTGAACAGTTTTAGTTTTTAATTTCCGTTGACTTCCTCCATTAAATATATGATATGAAAGTTTCTTACCTTAATTGATAATGTATCTGTAAACCAGAAAATATTTCAGCACCGATGTCGACAAGAGAGAAGTATCCTCGATAAAGAGTGATCCAGAGTGAAGTTACATACGCACGGAACTCGAGCTAGAATGCTGAGAAGCCCGCGCTTTTTTGGTGGCTGCCTATCATTGGCTGTTATTAATAAATCGAGCATTGACCATTGACTCCATTGTCAGTTCAGTGTCAGTTGCCCGCGCGAACTCTGCGTGATTGCCGGTAACGTTGAGAACATCAAAGAACATGTGAAAAATGTCTTCCAAGCGTGTGTCGCTTCATGGAATCGATCCTAACGAAAAGTCAAGTCCGCTAAAGAAGCAACTGCGTGAATATACTCTAACAAATAGTAGCATTCTCCGGGATAACGATTATGTTGACGTGGAATTAGAAACAGTCATCACAACTACATGTAGAAAGCAAAGACAGCTCAGAAAGACCGGCAGTGTTAAAGGAAATTCCACCGATACTTCTCATACATTGTCGTCCAGTGGCTTTGTAGCCGGAAATGATGATCTAACCCTTAATTGCAACGAAGAAGGTATCGGAGAAAGGTATAAAGGGTCATCTGAAATTAATAGTGATGCTTCTTTTCGAGAGTGTGTTATAGAAGGCGATTTCTCACCCCCGGGCTTCTCACATGTCTCTGAGGATGATCAAGAAGACACCATCTCGCATGCCTATGCCGCGGCGGGGTCAAACGAATGCTTAGAAATTGAACCTAGCAATGGTGAGCATCACCTAAGTTATTACTTTAATTTCCTTTGAAAGGGTAATATAGCATTTAGTTTGGTGTCACATCGTATAATTTTAATCTTTTTTCATAGTATCACATTTGCTTGTAAACTTGTAGTTTCCGTGTGGAACTTTGGGAAGATGTTTCACCCTTCAATTTTATTGCTGCCTGGAGTTTGTTTGATAATGTTTACTGTGAATGTAACGCAAGGTTTGTGGATTTCACTGACACATTAACTGCATATGTTAGCCCCATGCTTTACATGTGCGGACTCCGACTCGGAGATGTGATTTACGACCATTTACTACACGCTGGAGAAATTTATAAAATGTTTCCCATCCACACTCACCAGATAAGTTTGCAAACACGTCAATCACTGGTCATTTTGATGGACAGAGAGCTTTATTTCTTTTGTTATGTTATGTTACCCTTTTCCTGTTGTTTATCTTGATGGCGCTGGGAGTGGGTTATTGCCGCACGCATTGGTCAGCTTCCCGCGTAGCGAGTCTGCGATCGATGAATATGACTTGGATCTCAAGCTTTGACCGTTCTTTGAGTAAATCCGTTGATGGCAAGGGCAGCGATCGAAGAGATTAATTATTAGCATAGTTCTTCGCCGAAGACAGCAACGAAATGCATTTCGTCCAGGCGTTCGAATTACCGAAGAGCATGGGCCCGATGTAATGCCTGGTTACTAAGTTGAAAGTCTACATTATCCAGTTTGTTTTCCGTAAGGTCGACGCATTTCACGTAAATTTCTGCATAATTTGTCATTTTTGAATTGGAGTTGTGTAAATCTTTAGCCAGGTGAGACCATTTGGCTCGATTCTGCTTATAGTGTTTTTATTTTGCACAAAAAACTTGACCATCACAAGCTTGTGTATTTAGTTTTTAAGTGCAGTACTTGTATTTTCTGTTCGATTTGTTCATGCAGTTGCAACATGCAAATGCATAAAGCTCCTTGACTAAATGTACTTACATTTTATATATAATAAGTATAACAGTTGTCAAAACTGCAGTCCTGAAAACGTCTGTAGACATGTGCGACATTTATTTCTGTTTCATATATTTTGACAGCATCATTTGGCAACTGGGATGTTGAGTGGTGGAACATTGTACCCCCTGAGAGCTTTGATTCAGATGCTGGTTATGACGATGGTGTTTGTGGGGATGAGGATTCTGGCAACACACATGTAGGAGACTTAATAGATGGAGCCGATTTGCTCAAGGAACTTAGAACTTTGAATAATGTGCAAAAAGTTTCCACTGAGGAGGCATATTCTCAAAACTCTGATGATCAACTGTTTCCAAATTCACAATTGTCTTTAAAGGAATCAGTAATTTTGCTTTTGGGCATTGTAACAAGGCACCAACTTACTGGTGTTGCCCTTGAGGATATTTTATCTTTCCTCAGACTGGTTTGTCCTAAAGAAAACAAAGTGCCCAAAGATGCCAGGGAAGTATTCTCGTTTTTTCAAAATCACTCACAGAAAATTGTGAAACACTTCTACTGTCCAAATAAAAAGTGCCAGACATATGTTAGTCATACCACCTTGCATGGACAAGAAAGCTGTGGATTTTGTAAGGGCAACTTAAGCGAGGATGCAATATTCTTGGAACTACCGATTCAGGAGCAGTTAAAGACAATCCTGTCAAGTAAGCAGCATATCCATTGACCCCCAAAATACACCACATACAATACTAAAACCGCTCAAACTCAAAAGGTCAACACAATCTTTGTTTTCACAAAAAAAATAATTGTAAATGATGATAGCAGGATGTTACACACTCATTCAAAACTAGCCAGTTTTCAAAGGTCTGATTTTTGTTTGATACCCATAAAAATTTACACAAGATCACCCCCAGAGAGTATTTTAAGTGATCCTGTATTACTTTTAAGGTGCCTGTACTAAGTGGCAAGCTAATCAAGTGGCTGTTGTATACATGTACCTGTACAGGTTCAACTGAATGTGGAAATATTTTGGAAATTAGCTCTAGAAATGTACAATAATAACCTGTAGTAAGATACATATTTCATTTCATTAATTTTATAATTAATTCTTGCTCTCCATTTAGGACAAGACTTTGTTGAGAAACTTAGTTACAGATTCAATAGAGTTAAGTATGATGAAACTGCTATTGAAGATGTTTATGATGGCCGCTTATACCAGAAGTTGTCTGCAGAAAATGGTTTTTTGAGCAATCCAGACAACCTATCACTGCTTGGAAATACTGATGGTGTGGCTCTAATAAGGTCATCAAGGGCAGGTGTATGGCCAATTTATTATGTGATAAATGAGCTGCCTCCTAGAGAAAGGTATGTGTAAATGATCATGCAGCAAGCTTAACAGCCCAATTTTGATGTACATGTATTAAGGCTGGTTTTCACCACGCATTAGCATAAGCACAAGTCGAAACACACAGATGCAGTAAGATGTTGATAATCAGTGCCTTTTGTTGGAAATTTCCCTAATAACAGGTGCTAATTATCAACATCTTACTCCTTCTGTCTATGTCCGCTTATGCTTATGCTTATGCTTATGCCTATGTGCTAGTGAAAACCAACCTTTAAAATTCAGCCTGACACAATGGACCTCATCAAAAGGCCCTGAGGTATGAACTCCACAGACTCACACTGTAGTTATTTTCCATAGCTTTGTACTGAAGTCTATTGTTTTAGACTGAATTGTAATATTATTAAAATTGGTCTGTTAGGAATTCACTACAGTATAACTATGTTTTAATTGCATTTATACCCATATACATGAAGTAAATTTCTTAGAGTCAAAATAACTCAAGAGCTATCTTCAAGGGACAATAACTGTAAAGCCATTGATTAAATTTTGATTTCATTCTTTGCTTTGACAGTTAATATTACACTCTTGAAAAAGCAATTCTCAGTGTTTGTGAAATAATATGGACATTTAGATTATTGTCTGGTTTCTCACTACAACATAGCAGGGTTTGGACATAGAATGAAATTTATCAAGGTCATTGTGGTTACCAAGCCTGTTCTTTTCTTTTCAGATTCAGCAGGGCAAATAGATTATTTGCTGGGTTATGGTTTGGCAAAGGCAAACCACACTTTGCTACATTTATGAAGCCATTTTGTCAAAGTATAAGAGATTTGTACACAGAAGGTTAGTTGTTTCCTGTTTCATTTTTAGCAATAATTATTACTGCGTTTTAGCTTTAGTTAGAAAGTTTCTTATGGATTAGTATTGTATTGGAATGTTTCAAACTGAAGTAAAATATTCATATACATCTACACCAGCTAAAAGCAGGGCTGTCATAAAGTTTTGAGTTACCAGTAGCCTTGATTTTCACACCCATAACAAACTGTTTACCATTTTGAGTGAATTGTATCAACTATATGCAAATTGAACTGCAACATCAAGTGAAAATCAATCACACACCATTCTTAGGAGGTGTTACAGGTTACATCCCTTCATGACAGCCCTGGAAAGTACATGTACTATATCCTTAAAATGACTTGAACAAGACAATGTGAGTGTAGCTGCACATGCAAGTTGTACAAACTTCACATTCTCACTGGCAATACTGTGCGAATGTTATTCTGAATAGTCTTTTTAATAACCAGCCATAGAAAGTCGGAAACAGTACATTTTTTCAGTTGTTTTATGTTTAAATATATACACTGTAGGTATTGAAATAGCTACAAAGGCAGCTTCAAGCAAGAGGATACGAGGCATTCTCCTTGACACAACCATGGATGCACCAGCAAGATCTGCGTGGCTGACTATAAGGCAGTTCAATGGTTACAGTGGGTGTCAAGTATGCACAGAGCCTGGAGAACAACTTGATCTTGGCCCAGGAAAGAAGAATACAAGACGGCAGTGCCATGTCTATCCATTTAACGCAGAGTATGCGCAAACAACGGGGCATGCAAAACTAAGAGAACATACTGTGGTCAGGCAGCAGGCTCTGGTTGCCATGTCTCAAATTTCTCAAAAAGGAAAGGTTGTTGTGAGTATCCTGGTTATGCTGTACATTCTTTCATTGTATTCTAAAGGTGCTTCTCTTCAAGCCTAACTCTATGATTAAATTTAGAAGCTCCTAAATGATACATATTTGCATCTTAACAGTGAGAGCTAATGCTGTCTGTAAGACCAGATATGCACTGCTTGTTGCAATAAGAATTAGACAATACATAGAATAATAGAAATAATTATTACAACAGAAACAATAATACCAGGAGAAAAAGAAGAATCTTAGAAATATGTTTATGTAAGTACTATTTACAGGTGTGGTATAATTCTTAATGTAATTGCAATTGTTTTTATTTTCTTGTAGAATCCTCAGGAAGGTGTACTTGGTCTGTCATGGGCATTTTCCTTACCACTGCATGATGTTATTGCAGGAACTGCAGTTGACTACATGCACTGTATCTGTGAAGGTGCAGTGAACCAGCACTTAATGGCTTGGTTTGAGGACAAATCAAATGAATGCTACTTGGGAAACAGTATAAATGAGATTGACAGCACCCTGCTATCTTTTAAGCCCATATCTGAAATCACACGCAGACCTAGAAGTATTTCTGACTGGAAACAGTGGAAGGGTGAGTGAGCAGCATATTGTGTTGAGTGGCTTTAGAATGCATGTAAAGATCACTACTTGAAATTCAAGTGAGATTTTTGGTGCAAACCAGCACATATATGTAGGTGTGTGCACTTACATCTGCATATTTAAAGCCCCCAACCATTTACTCAGGGTTGTCAGTAGGTTTTTGAGTAGGAGATTCCATTCAAAAAGTAGGCAGCTATTTCCATTTTATTTCTCCAATATCACGCTCAGAACTGACCTACTAACATTTGGAGTAACCAGCGCAGTGTTCAAAATACCCGGTAAAATGCACTGGTTGCTGGCTTATTTTGACAACCCTGTTTACTGCACAAGTAAAACACCATTTTGAGGTCCTTGCAGTTGTTATTTTCAGTGGGTTACAAATGTATTTGCTAAGTTAAACCTTGAAAGTCCTTGAAGAGTCCTTGCATTTTTAACCAAAAAAGGATATAAATCATGTGATCAAAACTAAATTGTTCGCACTTCATGCATTCATTATATTTTGGTTTAGAATTTGTCAGTCCAGTGTTTGCATTCTTTTTTTTTTATTATTTTTACGTTGTACATTTATAATTGTTATATTGTCTCAAACAAATTGGAGAGGGGAGCAGGGATGGGGCAGTGTTGAGAGCGCTTGCCTCCCACCAATGTGTCCCGGGTTCGATTCCAGGACCCGGAGTCATGTGGGTTGAGTTTGTTGTTGGTTCTCTTCTCTGCTCCGAGAGGTTTTTCTCCGGTTTTCCCCTCTCCTCAAAAAACAATATTTCCAAATTCCAATTCGATCTGGAATTGTCAAGCAATGTATCATGAGCCTCTGGCTTGGGTGATTGCGCAAGCACTCCCTGTGTTTGACATTAAATTTGATTTTGATTTACAAAAATAAGGTATAACCTCAGTTTGCGTTTGGATGTCATGGGCCAGTAATAAATATACCATTTACATGTACAATGAACTCACCAATTTGAAAACTTTTTGTCTTTCAGCCAATGAGAAGAGGGCATTTCTGTTATACTATTCCATTCCACTACTCACTGAAAGATTGAATGAAACATGCCTTTTACATCTTGCCTTTCTCGTTGGAGGAGTATACCGCCTTTTAAAAGACAGCATTTCTAAAATTGACCTAGAAGAGGCTGGTGTCTTCCTAAAGCTGTATTGTGCACAAGCACCATACTTTTATGGTGAGCACTGTTGATTTAACTTTTTGTAAAGCCCTCTTAGTTGTAACTACTGCCCAGACAGTATATTTCTGACTGAAAGTAGTTTCATTGTACACTGCACTTTTGATTTCAGGTAAAAGATTCCAAACCTTCAATCTTCACCAGTTACTCCATTTGAAAAACAATGTGGAAAACTTGGGGCCCCTGTGGTCAAATTCATGCTTTCCTTTTGAGGATTACAATGGAGACTTGAAAGGCTACTTCCATGGAAGTCAAAATATCCAGGGACAGGTAAGAAAGATTTTACAACAATGAGTTGCTGAATGATTGACATTATTTTGTTCAAGTGTGTCTTATTGTACGCTACTTGAGAAATTAGACCACAAATTTACCACCTCAGATCTGGTAAAAGCAGCCAGGCAGCAGTTGTACATTACTGCAGATTACTGCCATTAAGGATGGCCAATGATTTGTATATATCTTAACTCATTTTTTTAAATATATGGACTACTAGTTGTTTTAAGGTATATTTTAAAATCTGGATTCATCTTGGCGATTTTTCATTTTTTTTTTCTTAATGTATATAGTTCAATTATTGTAAGTAGAAATATTATTGAAAATAGCCGTGCATTTGTATCACCAGTCTGTGGCTCGGGAAACTGGGGTTACAACTACCCCTATGTTTACGACTCTAAATAAAGTTACCTTATCTTACCTCAAGACCATTACCAGGATTTGAAAAGAGGATGTCAAAATGTATTACATTGTGAAGGGACTGCTCAAACAAACAATTTGTAAAGCAATAAAATTATGTGAAAAAGAATAAAAAAAAGTCTTCAAAACTTTGGTTTCTACACAACACCTGGACACTGATCTGAAATTTCAAACAAGGGAGTTCAGGGTTTGTAGGTTCTGGTGGAAAAGAAGACAAGCGATGCATACACTGTAACAATTATTTATGTCTCTTCTCTGTCAGATTGTGAATTCAATATGCGTTCACCAAAGTCTGCCCCAATTAGCTGAAACTATACCTGAATCAGATGCAAAGCAATTGTCCAGAGAGCTATTGTCAAAGAGTTATCACTGCAGGTAAGATTGCATTTCCACTTGCTAAATATTTATATGTAACAAACCTTTTAGGAATGGAATTTAGATGTTATTGATGTTTTGATTAAAGTCAGTTACAAGGTAACCTACAAAGTACTTGTATCTTAGTACAGGTGACCATCTTTGTTCTTGGCAAGAGTGAATGTGAGATGCACCAATGTTGTGTAGTTCAGATACAAAATTCAACATACAATTACCATGTATTTACGCTGTACAGTTGCCAAAAGTTGCTCGTGTGCACTTGATGCTAAAAAGTGTTTGACATCTTTTCTTTAATGATTGCTATTTTTCTACTAGGACGGTTGGTGAAGAAATAGGCCATGACACCTTCGTTGTGGGTTCATTGGAGCGCGTGTGGGAAACATCGAGTCTGCTGAGTGAAAATGAGAGAGAAGTTGTTGGGGCAGTCTCGAAGATGTGGGTGTTTAAACGAGCAATTGTCATTGGAGTAGAATACCAGAGTTTCTTATACAAAAGAACAACATCTAGAAACAACTGCACCGTAATTTTTCAAAGACATGGAAAAAATCATTACGGCTCTATCGAAAAGTTTGTGAAGTGCTTAGAAAAGTGCTCCAGAATGCAGTGTCTGCATGAAAAGTGTTCATGCTCTTTGTCAGTTCGTTACATCGCTTTAGTAAGAAAATTATCTAGGCACCCATGCCAGTTTCCAGTTTATCATGGGATGCAAGTAGTAAAGCACATATTACGGGTGACCATTACAGACCGTGTCCTGGCTGTACCAATTTCCTATATAAAGGAGAAATGTATGAGGATTGATGTTGATCCTACTCGTGTGTATGTGTGTCATACTCCTAATTCATTTGAGAAAGACTAAGGGTATGTAGAATTTATGTAACAGACTTAATTTCGTGGCCCTGGATAAGAGTCTCAATCAGGTACACGTGTTTTTACATGTATATGCTGTGAGTGCATTCAAATGTAGTGCATTGTATATCAACTCCTTTTATAGTATGCATTTCGTATCATATCCATTCCCAAATAATCCAGTAGAATCCTGATATCTCGAACCGCCAAAATTGGTGTGGACATTCAGAGAGGGGGGATGCAGTGTTTGACAAAGTGGCGAAGCAAATCAAAAGAAAATGAATTTTGGATGCAGTTTTTGGGAGGTCGAAGAAATGGAGGTTCAAGAAATCAAGATTCCTCTGTGAGGGTACCTCCAGGTTGATTTTCTTTGTGCATAACAGACTGGAAATTGGATGTTATAAAGAGGTTTTAAATTGCCACTGGTTTAGACATGTATGTACAGTACTTGCACTTCTCAAAATAGTTCAAAAATAGTGTATGTAAAATCTGTTTAAAGATAGACCTTGCTGTATTTTTTTAACTACCATAAAAATAGTATACTTAATTGAAAGAAAATTAAAATATGTTTAAAACAGACTGTCGTGGCCTGGCATCTTAAAACTTTATTGTGAATTGCTTTTCCAAATACGTTTTAAACAGGCTACTTAAAAGGTATTTTATGCTGTTGACAAGTCAGCTACGTTCAAATATCATGTTTAAAACCTGTTTTATAATGTTAAATTGACAACTACATTTTAAATACCCTATTTAGACACTATTTGTACACCGATAATTTGTAAACTATTTTTCAAATATACCACCATGGCGAAGATTACATTCAAAATAGTGTTTAACTTGTATTTTTACACTATTTGTACAAAATGTTTGTGGCCAAAGTCTTCAAATACATTTTAAATCCTCTATTTAAACCCTGTTTTAAGCCAAAAATACATCAAAAACAGAGACAAAATCATTCCAGTGTTGTGAAATACGTTTTAACTAGAACTAAAATACATTACAAACACAGAGCAAAATTTTGAAATTCTTACAAAATAGTACAAAAATACCCTAAAGTGACTTCAAAATACCGTTCAAATTGTCAAAATACTTTCAAAACAGTTTAAAATCAGTTTAAAAATACAGTTGGTTTGGTACGGGAAGGAAGTGATCTGCCGAAAAAAAATTGGGGGTCACCGAGCATCCAACAAAAATATTCGCACACAAAGTTAACGTAAACGTCATCAGCTCTATATTTTGTTGAGTTTTCGACTCCGTGCGCGCGCTTGAAAATGACGTGGCACGCTCGTGACCAATGAATAGCGTGCGCACTAGAGATGCGCAGTAGCAATGGGCGCGAACGTCCTTAAGGTGGCCGAACACAGTTTTCAAGTGCCTATGCCTAATTCACCATAACTTTTAAACTATTTATGCTTTGGCGCCTATTTTTTGCAAGAGTCAAGGTCAACCACAGAAATATTTATTCTCGCATTTTGACCAGGGTGTGTGCTGTTGCCATGGCAACGGGGCTGGTTAAAAACAAGGCTTAAATAATGGTTTTTGTTTATTTAAAAAAAATCCAGTCGTTAGATTGTTTTCATATTTTGCACACTAAGAATTGACATTAAATCCCTTCTGACAACACGGTTCTAATGAAATTTTGACATAGGCAATTCTCGTAATTCGCCGTTAATCGTTTTCTGTACTATTAAAAGTTCCCTATGTCAAAATTCAGATTTTTTTTGATAGATCATTCACGTGGTCTCTGATCTATTTTTCTGCCAAATTTCTTGAAATTATAACCACTGGATCGTTAGAAATCGGCATGTTTCTGCTAAAGCAATCGGTCTCATTTTTTTCGAACAACTGCGCATGCGTTGCATTTAACTGGGTTCTTTCGGTAACAAACAAAAGCTGAAAATTGCTGGGTTCTTTGCATCGTTACCTTTTCTAACATATCTTTGTAATAAAAGACTAAAGCCATCAATATACTGCGTTCAATTACAGAGAAAAATAACACAGATAGTGCGGGTGTTGAGTAAATAAAATGATCGCTCTACTGACGGCATGTTTGTCCTTTGAAATCCTTGTGCACCTGCTAAATATTGCATCGGCAAAAGCACGTGCGAAAACTGTGTTCGGCCACCTTAAGGCACTCTGCAACAAAAGCTATCGCTTATACCATGAAACTTTTTATGCCGTGTTAAAACACAAACCGCAGAATTTTCACTGATTGACTCACAGGAACGTACTAGCAGGAACGTTTTTTAAAATTATTAGAATCGAGAACTTGGTATAATGATAAGTGAACTGATACACATGACATGAGCGTGGGACAAAAAACCGTGAAACTGAGCCCCCAACAGGAATCGAAACCATGACCTCCCGAACATCGGGCGGGTGCTCTATCCACTGAGCTACGAGAACTCGTGGATATCTAGAGCAAGGTTCATACGTGACAGGCGCCCTGCGTACTGATAGGATCAGCACTGTCGAAGTCATCGTGAATGTGATAAATGAATATGATGAAAAGATGGTGAATTTTAAGCTCGGTGATGACTATGGGCGTATCATGAAGGAACATTTCATCAAATTTGAATTGAAAACTCGACCAACGCTCTAAGATATTGTTACAGCAGACTAACATGGTCTAACATAGCAGTGAGTCATAAACCAGAAACAGTTTACAGTATCTTACTAGCTTTCCTGCTGACCACCCTCGTACAACACGGTCCAGACATAACGAGTTCACCCGTGTGGCAGCAATATAGCTGTAAATTGGAGCGAAGACGTCTTGAATTTCATGTTTTAAGAACAGTTTTTACGAATTTTCCTCTTTAATTTCGAAAAGCAGAAACAGCTTCGTCGTGCCAACTTCATATAACGTTTATCGCTCCCCGAAAGTAACGAGCCCAAAGGCTGCTATTTCCAAACGTAACGAAGGTCGTTACTGTCGGAAGTTTACGGTACTCAGAACAGCGATGCCGTTAATCCATTGAAGGGTTTGTTACATTTTTCTAAAATGGGGTCCGTTATTGACACATTTCCTGATATAACAGAAGTTTTACGTCTTTGATTTAGGATGCCCAGGGCCAAACAATACCGAATGCAAAGCCTCCAGAATGGCTAAGGACATCGACACTGGCGAGTGCTTGGATCACTGTCCTGAAAATACTTTCTTGACATCTAAAGGATTAATTTGTAAGGGTGCGTCATTATATAATTGGTAGCATTAAATTATCGATGATTCTAGTGTGTATTAGTCGGTGTTTCCATAAAGACTTCACCCTGGTGAGGGGTGAGGTACTCCCATGTGAAAATGGCTTGGTCAGCTTGTCCTCTAGGGCGCTTTCCATTTGGTCAAAAATTTCGAAAATTCCGGTTCGCAGCTAAATGAAAAACGTTTTTTGGTTCGCCCGACTGGAAAATTCCCAGAAAAAGTGGAACTGCTCAGAAGGTAGTCCCGTTTTCCCGTCTCTATCACCAGTTCCATGCCTTTCTCGGTCTTTTAAGCATCCAGGCTCCCTTGTGTTTCAACAAAAATGGCGGCTGATCATGATCAGTTTTCTGGAAGCTTTTTGCAAAACAAACTTTCAGGGCTACTACGCGTATACGAGTGCTCTGCCTGCCACGTTCTAGCGCCAGATAAAGAAAATTTATTGCCGCACGAATGTGCCGTATATAAAAATCATGAAAAGTGGTAGGTAGAAATTCTTGCTTGTTCGAAGCTTTTTTTTTGCCGGTGCACGTTACCCGCGTAAAATGTTGCATGAACAACTCTAAAAGTTCTTCTGTAATTCTTCGTTCACAGGTGAACTTTCTACCACTGTAAACCTAGAAAGATGGGAGCATGCAGATGTCAGACTTCTCATAACCACATATGCCAACAATAAGCATTTGTTTGGCGGGAAAGCGACAAAGAAAGACATGTTCGATAAAATAACAGAACAATTTACTAGCTATGGCATCGATCTGGTCGTTTGGTGAAGCGAGAGAGAAGGGCCTGTGAACGAATGGGACTTGGGACAAATGGAAAGCACTCTTCCCAGACGGAAATTCCCAATAGAAATTTTCCGAAATTTTTTGTTCATGGAGAACGCCCCTAGTCTTGGGAGCCATTCTGAATTTACGGTTTTGCTCTCACCTGGGGTCTTCAGGACAGAAAGTACTTTTTACACACCAGGGAATCTTGTTGATGGCTCGAATACTAATATACGTTTCTGACTCATTGGACATTCCTATCTTAGAAATCTAATTGATTTTTTTCGTACTCTTTTCAGAAACTTTTGAAATTAATGGAAATGAACTCACAGGCCCAAAGATGATTGACTTCGACACAGACATGCCTGGAATGTCAGAATTAACAGTGTCATTTTGGGTCAAATTATCCGGCACCAAGGTGTCTACTCCTGGGATATATTTCCACTCCGACGTCAGTCTTTCCCTGAAATTTGTGGTGTACGAAGATAGTCCGCCTGGTATGGGGTTCAGAGTGTGCTTGTTTGGGTAAATACCCCTCGCTGTTCAATTACTGACTCTGAAGTAAAGGACGTTTGAGTATATACCGTACCAGTGAAATACCCGCGGCCCCATGCCCCACCGGGGCAATAAGGACTAGAGAGAGAGTGAAATACCCGGTTACGGTTTATTCCTAAATAGTAAGTAATAGTAATTGGACGGAGTAGAGTACAATTCAGGGAGGCCGAATTGAAATTACGAGCACGATTACTCCCTGAATTGTACAACACGAGGTCCAATTACTAATTAATCGTAACTGTAACAAATTTCTGAATTAATAATGTCTTTTGAGTACTTCTTTTGAGCCAAAAAGTCTGTAGCGCTTTTCCCAAGTTTTGAAAACTGTAGAGAACATTGCTAAAACTTCTTTTGAACTTAACAACGATGTCCTTTCCCTGAATATAAAAGCGATCTATTTAGTAACTGAGTAAACACTCTTGACTTCTTTCTTGACTCTATTTCGTTCATTAGCGAATTACAATCGAGGGAAGTAATATGGCGGTGGCCACGAGAATTCATGGAAAATCCAACGTGGCATTTGATCTCCACCACATGGTCCGGTATGAACCGCGTGTTACGTATTTTCGTAGATGGAGAGCCGTGGGCGAAAGCCGATGAGTATTGGTTAGCTCAAAGCTTCAAAAGCGGGGGAAGGTTTGGTCTAGAGGTCCCAGAAGGACAGGCCTTTCCGATTCGTTTGACCTCAATCAATATGTGGAATCACGTGCTCAGTGCTGACGCAATTGCAGCACATGTGAAAAGCTGTGATGCTGCGATCGGAAATGTAAAGGAGTGGTACGATGCTTGGCTGATTTTTGAAGAGCAGAGCACTTCCATCACAAAACCAGCAACATGCTCGGCACCCAGTCCGAATCCAAGCCTGTATTCAGAAGGTGTGGCGAGTGAAGACGACTTACATCAGTCCACAGGAAAGTCACTCCTCACCAAAAACAAGAAAGAAAAGTATTCAACCAAAGGTGCCCGAAAAACACATCATTAATAAAACGTCGATTTTCAAAAGCTGCCATTAAGAGGCTTCCAAACCGTGCAATGTAGCTGTTAATTAATGGGGATAAATAATAAAAAGTAAGAAGAGAGGCAAGGCTGGTTTTTTTCATGTTATGTATCCCGAGTTACAATAGCGCACCGGCTCTTTTTTTTTTAACAAACTTTTTTCGCGACATCATACCGTTACAAATATTACAAATTTTTTATTTATTAATTTCCAAGTTGTAGTGGTAAGACGATTTCACTCTATCACTCCTTCATTTCCCCTTAGACATTTGGAAACCGGAGGAGAGCTCACATATGAAAAGGCAAGGGATGCTTGTCGGAAAATTTTCATTTTACACCAATCAATACTAATGTGGACGTTGCTTGAGCGTCATTGGACCCCTACAAGATACCACTTAAAACGGGAGAGATTCGATTACTACCCACTCTTCAAGAAAGGATCCCGCGTGCTTGTAGACCCGACAAAGACACTCGCGAGATCAGCGGAAATCAAGGTTAAAAGCAGAAATTAAATGAGAGCGTTTGTTTTACTATTATCTTTTCGAGTGCACCCTGAAGGATAATTTGACAGCTATAAATGGAGACATTCCGTCATCAACACCCTAAGTGAGACCAGAATCCTTGATTTGTACCCGATACGACGAGTATCCCCGACATTTTCATACAGGAGTCCCCCCCCCCCCCCCCCCGGGTTTCAAACATCCGCCATCTAAGGCCGTTTAACAGTCGCTTGCAGCGTGTCAAGTTAGTTATTTTCGAGAGGCAGAAGGTATAACGATTTTTTCATTCGGTAAGAAAAGAACATATGGTTGTTTCTGAGCTAGCTGATTCAAGGAAAGTCTTCGTTGTTTTTCCCGCACACTGTTACATGATGTTGTGCGAAAGCAATCGATATAAACAAATGAATAAATACTGCAGACGATTTTTTAACACAAGAAACGGATAGATAAACGCTACCTTTCGGTAAATGGTTTCTTGACAGAAAAAGAAAAAAACAACAATGAAGAAGAAAAGAAAAATATTCAACTTTTGCTACTAGGATATTCAAACTGCACAAGTCTCCCAAAGCAAGTCAGCGCTCACCACTACTGAGCTACTCGTATACTGCAGGCTCAAGTGATTCGTTCAGTCTCACACATTACTTTTGACAGAACAACTTGATCTTGCCGTTTTTTACTACAGCACAAGGAAGACATGTACAGATACAACTAATGTAAAACGTTTAGGCAGGCCTGAGTGACAAACAGTTTCTTAACGTTGATAAATTGTTTCATTCTGCAAATATCACAATACACTCCTAAATGGAAAAAGAGGCTTTATGGGCTTGATCGAAAGCTAGACTGCCCTCACAATCACAAGCAGTTCCTTAATGTTCGAAAAGGGTAGGTGACGTAGTTCCCGGTGTGGTGATCTATCTCTCATATTGTGGTTAAATGCTCGGAGAAGCATAAGCTACTCTAAAATCTGACCGTAAAAAACGGCATGAAATGTATGTATGAGCACTGCCTCACAACACCAAGTTCAACATCAAGTTCAGTGGCTTACAGCCACTTTGATTTTAATTCTAATTCCGGTTTCGACTCCCCTTCTGGTTTCGACGTTCACAAAGAGAAAGGTGAGTAGCTATTTATTTCGATTTAGTGTTTTAAGGTCATTCCACTGAAATAGAACCTGCACTGAGATTTTTGTCAAATTTTGCCTATTGATTGTTTATATTATAGAAACTTAAATTTTGAAATAAAAATGACGGGACCCTAGGTTCGTTTAGAAGCAACAGCACCTTGTTTATACCCCTTAAATCCTTATAATAGCACCATGATTACGGTTACGATTGCTTGCTAAATTCACCTTTCCGACGATCGTTACTTGTTCTACACTGAAAACTGGTCCATATTTATCTTACATAAAGAAATTTGTTATTCTAATCAAAACAACATTAAAAGATAATAGGTCGTCGTACTCGTTTTCGAGAAAATGACAATTTACTTCAATGGCCGTAGAGAAAAATCCGCCATCTTTTTAATGCGCGCGCTGATCACGCGTAAAATTATGTTAAGGTGATTCCTCAGTATTGCATTGCGCATCCCTACTGCGCACGATTTTTGCGTCATAAGCGCGCGCAAATGAGTGCGTGCACGTGCAAAACGCAAGAAATTTCCCACAAGCAAGGCTTGACAGCGAAATAAAAGCTCGTTTTCTCTTAACCGAGCTTGGTGACCTATATTTTTTATTACATAATAGTAGTGCCCATGTTATCCTCTTTAATCAAAAGAATTTTAAAAAAGTTTATCGGAAGGAAAAAAAAATATAGCTGGAGCCGTGCACAAAACCGTTACTCTATAGGATGTAGATTATGACCACGAAAACATCGACTCGACGAACGCATTTCGTCTACCTCGTTTTAAATGGTGCGATTTTTTCCACAAATTTTATATGATATTGTTCCATATGTTCCATGCTTTCTTCCTGTCAAGTTTTCTTCCCAGTATTACTTCGATAAACTGCCCATTCAGCTACCGCAAAATGTAACGTGGACCAATGAATAACACGCGAGATTATCACGAGTACAGGCATAAATGGGGCAAGATTGGCTCATCATATCTCTTTTGCGAGATTGGTGACCTATCTTTTTTATTTTATTTTTCGAAACAGTGCTTTTTAGGGAACATTCAGAGAAAGTTTTAAAAAAATTCATCTGTAAATTTTATTTCTGAGGAATCACCTTAAGCTGACCGAACACTGTTTTCGCGCTCGCTTTTGCTGATGCAATTCAGTGCGCGCACAACGATTGCAGAAAACAAGCATGCCGTCAATAGAGCGATCATTAACAAATGGTAAACGCCATAGCGTGTACTATTGAGTTATGGTTGCACGCGGGAGGTTGCTAAGCACGAAAGAAGCGTAAGAGTCGCACGAGGCGATAGCCGAGTGTGACTCTAGCTTCTTGAGTGCTTAGCAAACCTCCCAAGTGCAACCATAACTCAATAGTACACGCTATGGCGTTTACCATTTGTATAGGTAATCATACGGTTTCGAGTTCAATTTGGAATTAATTTGCACGAGTGAGTTTTTGAAAAAGTTGAAATTGCACGAGCCGCTTCGGCGAGTGCAATTTCAGCTTTTTGAAAAACTCACAAGTGCAAATTAATTCCAAATTGAACGAGAATAACCGTATGATTACTTATTAATAATATGAAAAGATTTGCGTGGAGGATCGATGTTTAGAACTTTGAGAACTCTGATCTTACCTCTCAGTTTTGTCCGCGCGCACTAAGTTCGCGCGCTTAATCTCAGGTGATTATAATTAGCCAATCATGGCTCAGAATGTGCTCGCGCGTACATTGGAATTTCGCTGTCGTAATTTACCCAATTTTCATTTTTGTTGTGTTCTCTTGCCGGGTTTGAGATTTTAGGTCAGCCTTGCTGCTGTTTTTGGACATTTGAGTCTAGTTTCTTCACCGCTGTTAGGCATTATGATTCGCCGTTTATTGTACGTTCCATAATTACGCGCTAAGTTCATTAAATAGTTCGTAAACTTGGCAAAAAAATTGTTTAGAAACCACATGAATGGTCTATGACGAAATATCTGAATTTTGACATAGGGAAATAATAATAATGATAATAATAATAAAAATAATAATAATAATAATAATAATAATAATAATACAGAAAACGAATAAAGCCGAATTACTAAAATCATCGACGCCTATGTCAAAATTTTATTAGAACAGTGTTGACAGAAGGGATTTAATTATAATGTCAGTTCGTAGTGGGCAAACGATAAAAAAAAACTTAACGACTGGACTTTTTTAAATAAAGAAAAGCCATTTTTAGGCCCTGTTTTCAACCAGCCCCGTTCTCATGGCAACAGCACACATCCTAGCCAAAATGCAAGAATAAATACTTCTGTGGTTAACCTTTACTCTTGAAAAAATGGGCACCAAAGCATTAATAGTTTAAAAATGATGGTGAACTAGGCATAGGCACTTTAAAACTGTGTTCGGCTACCTTAAATTTCAAAATGATAAAAAAGAAAACCGATTTGAAGAAGCAGCTTATCCTTTTCCTAAAATCGGCGGTGAAGGAAAGCGATTTTACAAGGTTCAAAAGTGCAACTTACCGAGGGTGAATTTTTCCTACGGTATCCAAGGATCGTCTTGAGTGTGCGGAAGTTTTGAAGATCGCGGACTGCTAGAAAAGAACGGAATGGTGGAAAAATTACAGGGTTCGAATGAAGTTAATCTAGTGGCACACAGTTTTATTTTATTCGAGTTCTATGTTCTATGTTCTATGTTCTATAAGAAATCGAGCGGGATTCCCGTGTAATGCAGGGGTTCCCAGTAAAAGAAGAAAAAGTGCTGTTAGCTTTTCATGATTTTGATACAATAAAGGATGAAGTACTTCAACAATAAAAGCTATAAAATTCAAAGAAAACGTTTAAGGTTGCTGAAAACAGTTTCCAGTACTTTCCAAGACTTACAGTTTGATGGGTCATTATAACAACTTTTTATCAGTTAATGCCACAATCATGGTATCAACAGACTGCCCAATCATCGGTGAACAAGTTGCTGTTAATTTTGTGGCACAATAGGTTACCATAGCAATAATATGACCTGCTAAAAACACCCTTAATTTTACCTTCAAGCGCTTATAACTCAAAAACGAGCTCGGTGACCCCCATTTTTTATTATCGAATTGTAATCAGCATGATAAGATGCAACTTTTTGCAAAGTTTAAAAAAAATCTACGAAGGGGGTTTAGAGCCACCTTAATTCTTCGAAAAGGCGTGTGAAAATAGTAATACCGATATTGAAGAACTGTTTAGTCATCTGTGAAAGATTTAAAAGTCGGATTTGGTGTTTTGAGTTGAATGCCGTCGAGAAATACAATGTCCTCGAGAGGGTTTTCGAAGCGTTTAGAGACGAAAGCTACTTTCAACTCCGTAGCCGTCTTGTTCGAAAAAAAAGAAAACGAAGGGAAGATGC
>JAHPZR010002279.1:22500-45000 GCA_019787425.1 Platygyra sinensis
CAGTTCAAATCTGCCGTACTCGTACGTTTGTCTTGCAGAATTTGTAGGACTGATCGTTTGCTCGTTCATAGTTGTGATTCTGGACCGTGCAAACAACAATAAGTAGCCTGCTTGTTTTGTTTTTTTGTTTTTTTTGTTTTACATAACTGGGAAAATTTTCAATTCTGTTCACGGGTTGGCTTAGAGATTTTTACTGTGGGAACAGCTTAATTTCATAGGCAGTATTTGGACTGCTATATTTGTCCCGTGACTACCCTGTAGACAGGGTCGGCTGAAAGGGTGTGACCACGGCTGGAATGGCCGATAAGGAACTGGGTAAGAGTGAAGTGGCAGAGGGAGAATGGGATGGGGCCCCATCTTCGACTAGAGAGCCAGTGGAAACAAATAGTTCAGTCTGTATCCAGTCGAAATTGTTTGGAAAAGTACTCTACGGCGAAGTTCTATAATAGTAAGCTTGAACCGAGGAAAGCCAATATAATAAATGCTGTCTGTTTCTATTCATCAACAGAATATTGGAATCAGTCGCTAGTTGCAGGCATCTTCTTTCCCCACGAGATCGAAAAGGATGACTGTGTGACGCGCCCAAAGGAGTCTGCGTAGGAGGCTACTAGTTCCCCCGGAGGAGGGGAAGGGAAAGGAAGACGGGGTTCTCATCAGAAATTTTGAAAAGAATCCTTAACAGGTACCAAGATCCTGTTTTGTGGGCTTGGCTTGAATTTTTTCTCCCCTCTGAGATACCGGTTCTTACATACAAACACTTTATCCACTCAGTCATATTTTTCTGCTCAATACGCTAAAAGCGCCCGTGCTGTGGATCTTCTAAAGTTAAATACCCTACGAGGTAACAAATCCACGTTTTTAACCCCTAAAAGCTACGACAAATATTCCCGTCCTATTTATATGGGAGTACTCCCCCCCACCCCGTCCCGGGCTAGTTGCACGGACTTTGTTTACTATAAACCAGCGCGCAATTAAAAATGTCAGCTAATATTCCAGCTTACAACCCTGCATGTAAATGATACCATACCTTCGTTGTAGGTTTTTGTTCGCTTTTTTTACATTTACCGCGCACAAAACACAATAGTTGTTTACTCCGTACTGAGGAACTAACCAATAGAAACGTGTTTGTTACGTAACTCATGCATATTCGAATTCTATGAGCGCAAAACAAAAGATTTTGCTCAGTCATGGACCTTCCAACCTAAACTTGGCATCCTTATTTGCTCGTTTGATGTTTGCCGGGCTTCCTAGCCATTCCGCTTTGTTAACCATGATTATACTTTTAGATATGAGCTTTTGTGTTTAAATATTACCAGTAAATTTGAAAATGTTTAGCTGGCATGAAGTTTGGAGGGAAATATAAATATTGCATATTAAACTTGTAAGTCTACGGAAGCTGGCGCCGTCTGGCAACGTATCAACATATCGTGGTCAAAAGAGAAGACCCCAACTTGCTAACCATAACTACACAGAAGATTACTGGACTTTGTCATCAAGACTTCGGTTGTTGATATAAAAATGGAAGAAGATATAAAATAGACAGAAGTTGAAAGTAATTAAACTATTCAAGTTCCGGCAGTTGCAGCACGGCGCGACATTGTTTACTAGGATTGAATAATTCGCAAAAATCTTCGGGATATTTAGCTGATCGAAGCAGTTTGTCACCTAATTTAGATATATAATTGCAGGCAGCTCTGTTCGAGAAGTCGATATACAAACAGAAAGCAAATGTTTTCCTACCTCATAATAAATGGCGCGTCAACTGACATGAATGCAGCTTCGGGTGTGTCGAAGTAATAACTTAGATTCCCTCCTAATCTCAAAACAAGTCGAAATCCGTCAAAAAAAACACCACCCGAGAAGAGTAATCACAGTATATGGCCGCCACACTAAACCACTCAACCTCAGGATCGTTCCCAGGGTCCTCTCTCTTCCTACGACAAAAACAACGAGGTAAATATTGCTGACTCTGACAAAGTGTGGGAAATCAGGCCCACACAAATGTGCAATATTTTATTTGAATGAGTACATGTACACAATTAAATTCCATATTTAATTTAACTCTGGTGAAAACAACAGGTGAAAAGTGAGAAAATTTACTGTGTGCTATTAGTAACAGAGCATTCGGATAAAATAAAATCTATTTTCTATTGCTTGTGTCAAAGAGGAATTTATCGCATTGCTTGACCGTTTGCTTTGTTGTCTGCATTTGGGTTACTCTAGAGACCCAAATTTTGGAGTTTAACAAGACACCTTGTAGAGAAAAACGCTGAAAAAAGTACATTTCTGTACATTTATTTTCTGTGAACATGGTTATTGAAACAGGAAGCATGACATTAACGCGTGATTCTACCCGCACGCGGAATGTTTCCAGAAAGGTAACTCAATTACCATATCAATAGGACCGTAGTTTTGGTTGAAAGCAGTTAAGAAGAGCTAGTCAATATGGCAGAAGTTGTAACGAAGTTGTAACTCATTTTGGATGTTTTGTGCGTAGGTTGCGTTTCTTTAAGAAAATCCGATGCAATCCGAAAACGGATTTTGCGTTTCTTTACTAGACATCAATCCAAGATCTCTGAGATCATGGTGCGTCGAAGGAACCAAAAAAATCCACTTCCAGAGTGGATTTTCGGTTCCTTTGACGCACCATGATCCGAGAGATCTTGGATTGATCTGTTTAGAAAAGAAACACAAAATCTGTTTTCGGATTCTTTCGGATTTTAGAATCCAATCTTGCATTTTTTTTAAAGAAACGCACCCTAATGATTTCTGAATCTCACTTGGCACTGGTAAGGTTTCATCACTGAGTAAATCAATATGGCTGCATTTACGGTATAACGATTAACACGCGAAAAAATTAAATTAGAAACTTGGAAGGCTTTGAAAGTGTCTGATAAAACAGCCCTGTTTATTACATAATTATTGACGTGAAAACTACAGTCATGCTTCCAGATTTTTTCCCGAGCTGTGCTGCAAAATAGCGCTTATTTGCCCGCTTATTTCATTATAACTGAGTAGAAAGACACATTTATCAAAGCTCAAATGTAACCCGAAATCACGAAACAAAGGATACACGAGACGTAAACAAAACACTCAGCAGAGCAAGAGCTTCTCAATTCAAACACCTGTGTAGTGTCTTGGAGGTGCATCTGTTATAACATGTGACCATTCTTTTCACTAAGGGGTCACCATTTTACATGCTTAATTTCTAGAGTTTTCCATATGACTGCTGGTGACGTCTGATCTGTAGTTGAATGGGAAAAAACATAAGTGTTTAACTTTTCCTTAAATGTTTTAAATGTCATTTTCCGTGATCACGCCCTACGATTTTGAAATATATCGTTCGAGAAAACTTAAAAAACATGTTTTAGTAACTCGATCTACACTGTAGGTCATTTTATAAATGAAGATAACTTTAAGTCTCTTTGCATCATTCATGTTTATATACTTAAAATACTTCCGAAAGAACAGCTAGATTCCATTCAATGAATAAACCTGAAATTAAAATTAATTATTCTTGTTTAGTTGACATAATGTAGAAAGTATCATCTTTATGTGTGAACATACTAATTTCAGCAGTTCGAGACTAAGAGGTTTTTCTTAATAAAGATGAAATGCTTACACGAGCATGGGGCAAAAAAAATCTGAGTCCCCCACAAGATTCCAACCAATAACCTCCCAGGTTTTTCACAGAAACATGGCATTTTACCTCTTTGGCGGGAAAGAAGCCCGAAAATCTTACCAATTCATAGCTTTAATATTTTTTTTCCAAATTGTACAGTCAGACAATCAGTCACTTGTCTCAAAATGAAAGGTACAAATGGTTGTCACCGACACGGGTAAATCATTAGAAAATAGCCTTGGTTTGAATAAATTGCCGTAAGAGACTTAGCAAGATAGCCATGATTTAAAATAAAAATTGCGAAGATGAGTCAACAAAAGCAGAGTATCTTGTAACATTTTTTCATATTTAGAGAAAGCGATCTATCAAAACAAAAAAAAGGATCACCAAACGTCCAAGATTGCAAAACGTAACATAGAGTTATAGCATGTGGCCGCCGTAATAGTGTTGTTACTTGATTTTTTACTCAGCGCGGTTTAAAACTACTGCTCTGATGCAAGACGTGTGTGCGAATTACATGCGCAGCGGTAAGAATGCAGTAAAAATACAATTAGCACGAACGTCATTAAGTGAATCAGTGATGAATAAAGTTAAAGATGTTTCGGGTGGAATTTTTTTAAAATAAAACCTATAATTTTAAAGCAAAGTTCTTAAAGTATAGATTAAATCTATTTTTTTGTCTTTATTTAAATAGAATTGTAGACTTTCTTGCACTCGAGAAACGGGGAGTAAGATCTTCTTTTGTTACCTCATCCGAGCCACATTCATTGGTGCGTTATGGAACTTAATAATATATGGCATAAACGTCTGCAGTGAACAATGGAACTACCAACCGTGGTGTTGTGAAATATATGAAAACATATTGTGCATACAGTAAGGGGTATAAAGTGTGTATATAGTGATACAAGATAGTACATAGTAAAGAACATTTAGGGAAAAGAATTTTTACTTTACATTCAAGAATGTTCAAATTTCCACATATTTTATGCTAACAATAGCGCCCATTAGTAATAAATAATGCCTTGCACCTGTCTTGATGTGACCTTGTTAAAACCCTGCACGCCCTGAGCTAATGGTTCGGAAAATGTACCGTTTATTCCACTTACGAATTTGGCTGGTATTACGTGGCGAGACTGGAAGTTGGAATTATCTTTTCGACTTTCTGACTTGGGTGACATTCTTGACTCGACGGTTGTCTTGGCAAGAGCGTTAACATTTCTTGGCAGAGAAAGTGTTCAAACTCTTGAAAGGTAAGAAGAAAAAAGCTGACTGCACAATATGGGTTCTCTTATGTAAGCTATACACACGTATTCCTTAAGAATATTAGTATTTTGATTATACCGATAACAAATTACTTTTAGATACCCAATAAGACGAATATTTGGAAATCAATTTAATAGTTCATAATCGCTAACGCAGTTTCTTGCTTGATATAATGAAATTAAATAGTGTAAAAAGGTTCTTAATAGGGGAAATCACTATCTACTTAGTAGAAACAATAGACGTAATATAGACCTTTATAATCCATCAAATATTTTCGCTCGTGCGCGATTGGTCTAAACACGTCACGTGACCGTATATTATCCAGCTAAAAACTTGGGAATATCTGAGTATATTCCGAGGTTTATTGACAATTGAAAACACCGACCTGGACTTTTAGGACCCGGCCAAACGATCGCAACATATCAACACAACATATCGCAACATTGTTGGCCCAGCATTTGCAGACTTGCCTCAAGTCAACCTCATGCCGTTGCCAGCGCCGTAGCTAGTATGAGGCCAACCGAGGCACTCGCCTCGGTAAAATTTTGACGAATTTCGCCGATCATTCAGCGCCGTAGCTAGTAACAGGCCAACCGAGGCACTTGCCTCGGTCATTTCTTTGGCTTTTGTTGTTTATAGTACCTAATACCTAGGAAGAGAACTCAACCATGGACTGATTGCCTCAGTCATAAGTTATTCATAGACATTGCCTCAGTCAAATTTTTTTTCTGGCTACGGCCCTGAAAAGTACACGCACTGACCTATGCAAATGAGCTACTTGTACGCGTCGGACGCTCCTATCAAAAACTTTGCAAACTCGCCAAACAAGAAAACACAACAAGGAACTATTAAAAACATGTTTTGGTTATGATTAAGCATCGTTAAGAAACTCAGAAATTAACTCGACACTTTAGAATAAAGAGTTTTCTTACGTAAGCGTTCTTCTAAGTCAAAACAAACACAAAAGCTTACGTGTACAACCAGGGCGAGCAGATAGTATATTCATTCGCAGTGCGAAATTGAAGGCTGACCCAGAAAAACTCATCTTTTCCTCCAGCTCGGAGCATAAAACTAAATAAAAGCGCGCTGGTTCTTTTTCTACGTTCAGATAGCTTGTTACTTGTGCCAGAAATGATAGGTAGAAATGATTGCCACCGACAAGGGTAAATCATTGGAAAATAACCTGGTTTTGAATAAATTGCCGTAAGCCGGAGACTTAACAAGATATCCATGGTTTTAAGTAAAACATTTCGAAGCTGAGTCAACAAAAGCAAACTACCTTGTAACAATTTGCATATTTAGGGAAGCGATCTATCAAAATAAAAACGGGACCACTAAACGTCCAAGATTGCAAAGTTAACAGAGAGTTATAGCATTGGCCGTTGTAATATTGTTGTTACTTTTTTTTACTTAGCGAACTTTTTAATTACTTCTCTGATGAAAGACCTTGTGAGAATTACATGCCCGGTAAGAATGCGGAAAACAATTAGCACGAACGCCATTAAGTTAAAATCAGTGATGAATAAAGTTAAAAGATATTTTGAGAGAATGGAACCTAAATTGAAAGCCAAGTTCTTAAAGCTTAAAGGTTATCGATCTTTGAGTGATACTTTTTGTGTTTGTTTAAATAGAATTGTAGACTTTCTCGCTCTCGAGAAATGGGGAGAAAGATCTTTTTTTAACTGTTACCTCATCCGAGCCACATTCATTGGTGCGTTAAAGAACTTAATAATATATGGCATAAACGTCTGCAGTAAACAATGGAATTACCAACCGTGGTGTTGTGAAATATACAAAAACATATTGTCTATATAGAAAAGAAATTTTAGTTTACATTCAAGACTGTTCAAATTTCCACATATGCTATGCTGACAATAGCACCCATCAGTAATAAATAATGCCTGACACCTGTCTTGATGTGACCTTGTTAAAACCCTCCACGCCCTGAGCTAATGGCTCGCTAAATGTACCGTTTACTCCACTTACGAATTTGACTGGTATTACGTGGCAAGGCTGGAATTTGGAATTATCTTTTCGACTTTCTGACTTGGGTGACATTCTTGACTCGACGGTTGTCTTGGCAAGAGCGTTAACATTTCTCGGCAGAGAAAGTGTTCAAACTCTTAAAAGGTAAGAAGAAAAAAGCTGACTGAACAATATGGGTTCTCTTATGTATGCTACACACGTATTCCTTAAGAATATTAGTATTTTGATTATACCGATAACAAATTACTTTTAGATACCCAATGAGACGAATATTTGGAAATCAATTTAATAGTTCATAATCGCTAACGCAGTTTCTTGCTTGATATAATGAACCATTAGTGTAAAAAGGTTCTTAATAGGGGAAATCACAATCTTCAATGGATTTAGTTAATTAAAATCAAAAACCGCTTCTGAGGTGTGAGTTAGGATAAATATTTTAAAGGTGAGGCTCGATACACTTTGTAAAGTATAACTCTGAAGAACGCTTATCATGTTTCGAAGAATTTTAATATGAATTGCAACATCAGTAGTCTCAAATGGCCTGAAATTCAACGTTTTCAATTTACTCTGGTCTTGCGTTAAAAGAAATCAACATGAACTGATAATTATTTTTAACTGGCTTACCGTGAAAACTTATGATCAGCTCTGATGAGTTCTTTTGGGAGGAAAAAAACCAGAATGACAGGTTCTTCACACAAAACATAGGAGAACTCTTTATCAGAACTTTATAAAAAAGAGGAACTGTGGCGACACACTTTCCATACTTTGTGTGAAAATTGTCGAGGCAAATTGTGCAAATATTCTCGGAAACCTTAACAAACAAGGACGAAACTGGATTATTTGCTTGAACAACCGCCGTTGTAATCTGTAATGCATGCAAAGTAGACATAACAGCCGGAAATGATTCTGATTTGTTAATACTTACACTGACGCTTGTCACGCTATGCGGAGGTGGAAGAGTGCAACAGAGACCCTTGCGTCAGGCGTCTCTTTGCCAGGTGCTTCCTTCTCCTACCCCGAGAGTAGAAAAAGCCTGATACTCAGGCTACACAGTAAACTGCAGACTAGGTACAAAAAGCAGACTGAGTATAAAGTTTAAAATACGTGATTAAATGTCATTTTACAACTCACTAAGTGTCAAGCAATCGCTTTTTAAGAAACGAGCAAGGAATATTTCACAATAATGCATATGTCCGTGAAACTTGAATGGCAAACAGCGTTACGTATACGTGACCCTCGGTAGGTTATAAAATGGCATTTATCGCGTATTTAAAACTTTACACTCATTCTGCATTTTGTACCTTGCCTGCAGTCTGCATTTTGTACCTGGTATGCATTTTGTACCCGGTCTGCAGTCTGTAGTCTACAGCCTGCAGTGTGCATTTAGAACTGACCGTTTAGAGAAGACTAAGCAAAGAATTAATGTTTACAAACAGTTATTTTCTTCCGCTCGCTTTCTTTACTGACATGTCTTATTCAATTTACGGAGCGAACATCACAGGGAGCAAAGGAGTCATATTTGACCGTATTTCCAGTGAAATTCACCATACAATTGTAGCAAAAATCAATATGTTGTTGATTCAAATCACTGTAAGTGATCGAACTTTTAACATGCAATCGTGCTACGCATACGAGTTGAAATCCTGTTATTAACCTGAATATTATTTTTGAGTTGTTTCTTGCAGCAGTCTCCGCGGCTAGGCCAGAGAAATGATTCTTTGGAAAACTGCTATCGTGACAATATTTTTCACTTTGTTTGCAGGTAAGTAAATCGAGTCAAATAACTTTCACTACAACAGTGTTTAAGATTATTTTTCTCTCGGAACTTAAGTTACACAAGGAATGATTGACATCTAGAAGTGCAATAAAGTTCCCGGATTTCGAAACAACGCTTACGCCAAAAAGAAGAAGAAATAAACAGGTCTCAGTTTTTGGTACACAAAATATACGTGCCTCTGTCAGAAATTAGAAAAAAATGTTCAGTTCTTCTCTGATGAAGTTCATAGCCCTCAGAGCCCTATATTTTCTCGTATTTTTTTTTCGATAGTTAAACGAGCGGATAGAATCGCGAGAGATCTGGACGCCAGCGCGAAACGAAAAGACTTAACAGGGTAGGGGGTGGGGACCGACTAAAATAGAGGGGCTGTAAGAACGTTGGAAAAAAGTGAGTTCCCTATTTCTCCAGAAATGGAAAATCCCCATTGGTTGAAAGACGACAGAAGTGTCATCACCTTGACAACGGCCGATAATGATTGCAGTTCAGGCGCGTTTTGTGGTTGCAGCAGTTGTCATCTTTGTTTCATGCCGTGATTCGTAATGAGGAGTTTGTTAGAATCCTGCTTAGAAAAAAGTTTCCACATGGATGGTTCCTTTCTTTCACCTGCTTTCAGTGTTACATGCATAGGCGACATCGTCGTTCATCTTTCTGCATGCCATCTTTCGACATGCTATTTAAAGGGGCTAGGTCACGCTATTTTTAGTAACTGACGAGGAGGTCAAGTAAAGACGTATAAATAAAAATTTATATCAACATTAGAACTGTCGAGTCTTGTATACCCTTTTCTCATTAGCAACACAATCGATGAATCGTAATCTTACTCACCTTTCTCTTCGTCGAAGCTCCAACGACAACAAATGAGCAGCGAATGTCGAATCTGTCTTGAAGGTGCTGCTGCTCTTAAGCGTGTTCCACGTTGAATGAATGTCTTTGCTGACTCTTATTCGCGTGAATTTAGACTCACGCATTTTTTTCCGAAGGAAAAGCTTGTCTGGGGTGAGAATCTGGCGGCCTGAGTTGGCCCTTCGTCCACCACGACCTCCACCACTAGAGGATGACATCGGAATTATAACCGAAAAGTCCAGCGAAAGGTAAAAATAACTACGTCAAAATAAAGTTTGATAAATGCCCTTGAAGCTGCTAAACGATTGGAGAAGTTCGACACCGCGATTGCTCAGGATTGAACAGATTGCTTTCAACTCGACGCCAATGGCGGAAATTTTGAAAAAAGACTTTCAGCTTTTTTTCAATCGTGTTCGTACCCAGTCCCCTTGCGCAAGCCGTGACCTAGCCCCTTTAAAGGGCTAAACTGAGACCATTTGACTGTGAAACAGACAAATTTTTGGATTAGTAGCGGAAGAAGAGACAAATAAATGATAATTACTGACTTTACATGGCTGAAGAAGATTGGAAACATTGCATGTTTCAAGGTTTACGGGATAATTAGAACGATTTGCGTGTGGTCGATCTGCTCTCACCGCGTATCGTTTTTGCAAAAATGTGAGCACACAAAATAGTCGATTTATCTCTCACAAAATGAATTCATGAAACTCCGAACCTTAGTTTGATGTCAAATAAATCCATCTTTCTTGACTAAAAGTCGAGTTCGACCGCGCGTACCGTGTCCCCGGGGGGGGGGGGGGTACTCCCAGGAAAATTGGGTGGGGGTGTGCGGCCCGCTTCCTAAAACCCTTACCCTATTTATGACCAAAATCTGCGATATTCCCTACCCTATTTATGACCTGACCAAAAATTCGAAACCCTATTTATGACCTGAACCATACATCAAAATCCTGTTTCAGACCTGCCTTATAACTGGATCTCTAGTTCAGACCAATGTTGAATTACTGTAAACATAATTTGTGAAGGGCTTTTGTTGCTTTTCTTTTCGATAATGATGAAAAAGTGGCTTCTAAGTTTAAGAACTTACCCATCGTAGGGCTAGAGTACAAAAACCATACCCTATTTATGACCAAAATGGCCGAAATCAGCTAAAATCGATACCCTATTTATGACCAAAACGGCTGAAAAACCCTACCCTTTGGGGCCGCACATACCTATATAGCCCATATAAGGGAGTACCCCCCCCCCCCCGGGACCGTGTCGATGAAAGGTCAATGCACAAATGCTTTGTGTAATTTGCCTTTATTAATACGTCCACTGCGTTTCAAAAGAAGACTCTTGTTTTAGGATTATTGGCTTCGTTTGTCGCCAGAAGTATGGGCGGTCGTCACCTTCAAAAATACAAGATTATTGTTAAACGGCACAGACCAAACATAAATGGTTTCATGATGGTTTGCGAAATGGAATAAATGATTGAGAAATGATACTGTCTAAATACAAAGAGTTAGGTGTTCTTCATGTGTTAAACGGTCTACTGAAACAGTAAACGATTTGGACAATTTAGAAATGGTTCAGTCAAAATGGAACAAACTAATAAGAATCAGTTTATTTAAATGAGAATTCATCTGACCACGATACGTAGAATGATTAGGTCTGACAACAAACGGTCAAGTGTTCTGTCTCAAAATGGTGTAATTAATGGTGGGACGATTGAAGTAATCGGCAATTCACTTAATTCACCAAGAAATGGTTCAACTCACCGACCAATGGTTTAGTGTAGTGTCAACTGATTTAATGCAGACACAACTGAATAGTGCAGTACGAAGTCAAATCATTCGTGCAAACAGCAAATAGCCTAACTTGATGTTGAGCTGTTCAGTCATAGAAGGAATGGTCCAGTGTAATTTGAAATGATTGAATGAAATTAAAAGTGATTTAGTGTGGCATGAAACGAAACAGCCTACTTTGCGCGCCGAACCGCAAGAAATACAACAGTGAAGTGAACAAGTCAAGACTGAAATGATTCAGTCAATGGGGGGTCTGACGTAATACTATCATATTTGGCGCCAAATTAGCAGAGTGAATGAATGTGATACAGGTCACATCGACTTTTGTCGGCGACCTTGGCCAAGCGTGTTCCGGTCAACTTCGGTAAGTTTGCTTCTTTTTATTTCATTTTGCAATGCATTTCTGTCCAGAAGATATGTCTTTCAGAGTGCCAGTAGGGATCTAGAAATTATGACAATATTTCTGAGATCAGATAGATATAAGCTTATGTTATTATGTTATTATGTATTGGCCGGCTCAGGATCGGTCCGTACAGGGAAAAGCTGTGACCGAGGTCTTGAAAATGCTGCCCGAGGTTGCCCGAGGGCACATTGTCAAGACCTCGGTCACAGTGTTTCCCTAAGCGGACCGATCCTGAGCCGCCCAATAACTCTTTATCTTTTTTTTCCCGCGGTAAATTGGCTTATAGTGGGTTTATTTACGCAACCTTGTCATTCAATTGGCTTACGCGCCGTTTACAAATCTAACGAACGAACGAACAAGCAAGAAACTCAGATGCTAAACAAAGAAAGATGTATTAAAGAACAGATTTATTTCGAACTACTTTACGTTAGTTGCATTCAAATCAACAATTAAGTTCTCTAAAAGTGTTTTCTCGATGTGAAATTTGTACAAAGTTTGAAGTTGTGCTGCAATTTCTCTCAGTCGGCGCGTGAGCCAATTGAATGACAAAGTTGCGTGAATAAACCCACTTGTAAGCCAATTTATCACAGGAAAAAGAAAATGATAAAGACGTTATTGAGCGGCTCAGGATCGGTCCGTATAGGGAATACTGTGACCGAGGTCTTGGTCTAAGTCTTCGAGGTCTAAGTCTTCGAAAAACTTACCGAAGTTGACCGGAACACGCTTGGCCAAGGTCGCCAACAAAAGTCATCATAAAAATTTTGTTTAATTCATATCCCACATGATCACTGACTGAAACCCTATTCTTCTTATTCATTAAGAGTCTGGCCGAGCTGGACATATTAAACAAGGCGGTGATCATGACTATAGACAAGACGTCCTGACTGAAAATGAACCACGGCGGGGTACAGCTGAAGTGAATCAAAGTAATCCTTCATCCGGGAAGCTTGATAATAAAGATGAGGAAAAGGAAACAAAAGCAAATGATGGAGAAGATGAAGGTAAAGCTGCCGAAGGTAATTTAGGCTTAGATGAAATCCGGCACAGTTGCACAAGTTAGTTGCAAATGTGAAATATATATGAAAAAATTCATATTTGAACTGCGGTTGTAGATGAAGTGAAGAGTGATTATCGCATTAAATTTTCCAATTTAAGCAATTGGAAAGAAGAAGCTTGAAAAAATCAGGGCTTCCACGGGATTCGAACCCGTGACCTCTGCGATACCGGTGCGATGCTCCACCAACTGAGCTATGAAGCCACACATTGGGAGCGAGGTCAATCTATTGAGTTCATATTTTCCCGTGCAGTGAAGTGATGTGAAATATATATGGAATAATTCATATTTGTACTGCGGTTGTAGATGAAGTGAAGAGTGATCATCGCGGTAATTTTTCCAATTTAAGCAATTAGAAAGACGAAAGCAGTACAACCGCAGTACCAAGCTATTGTGAATTGATTAAATGCCCACGACCAATCAGATTTTTCATAGTGAGTCTGATGTATAATAATATTAATTACTAGCCAGTGTTCAGGACAGGATCCTGCGCGTTTTTCCTTTCCCTCCCTAGTGCTACCACCTTTTTCTCCCGGCACCACAGACCGGTTTTACCGGCTTAATCTGAGCTTAATCGAAGATAGTTAATCGAAAATTAAATCTGTTTGCAGGAACAACATTTTACCCCCCCCCCCCCCCCCCCAATTAGTTAGCCCGGGAATAAGAAATTTAATCGCGGAATAACCGCTAACCTCGGGTTATTTTAATCGGCTTTCGAACAACCGGGGCCAGGTGGGTAACAACCTCCGAGATCTGCGGAATTCTTCATATCCTACGAAAGCCGAATTCAATGAAGTTAGCAAAGCAAGTTGAAGAAATATTTACTTTGGGAAAAATCGAAAGAAAAACCGGCGAATTTCGCTGCTCGATGACTATTATTATTTGTCCCCAGTAGTAGCTTAGCCAATCAAAATGCAGGATTTGCATTAGTCCACTAGTTGGGTGATACTACAGTCGACCCCCGATAACTCGAATAGCAATAATTGAATGAGGCTGAGTAGGATATGAAGAATTCTGCAGATCAGGGAGGGTGTTATTCACAGAGGCCGAAGGCAGAGGTGGATTATACCCTCCGAGATCTGCAGAATTCTTCACATCCTACGAAAGCCGAATTCTATATAATTTCTTTATTATTTATTCAAGATAGTTTCGCCATTTCGCTCTTTGTTTTTCCCCTCACCAAAAGTAACCCAACCCAATTGTTTTATAATATAGCCGGTGGAATCGTGCATCAAATCCGACGCGAAAAACGGACAATATCAGAAGTGATTGTTCACGGTAAGCGAAATATTACGTGTTTACATGTAATAACATGTAAGAACCGACCACTCGATTTTCCGCGACCGAAATAGAATTTCTTCAAATTTTCAGTGTGAGACAGCTAGTCCATATGATAGAAAAAATTAGCAAAAAATTGGCTTTAAGTGCTATTTTTCAATATTTCTGGTGACGATTTCCGAGGACGTTCAAAAACCGTTAAAATCGTTATGTTACGAGTCAAATTTAGGCGTTGCGCTGAAGACGCTGAGAAATTACGCTGTTACTCAAAAACAGAAAAACTTTCAGATCATTTTATTTCATGTTTGTTCTTTCGTTTAATGGTAAAATATTTAAAATCGGGCCAAAGAAAAATTTATTATGGTTTTTTTAAAGGGCCCCACAAAGACCCTTCGCAAAATTTTAGCTGGCATGCTGCTGGTTGAAGGCGAGTTTCTTAAAAGTATAACGTGATCCGGAGCCCTGACCAATATCCATGTTTAGTACTAGGCCTAGTGTATCGGTAACAGGAAAAAAACTTTGGGCACTAACCTTTTGGAAGTGCAGGAGTTCTATCGACATGGCTAATATTCAGCCGCGAAAGCGTGCGTGACACAACATTGTTCCTAAGTTTCTCAAATAAATTTTTAAGTTTCCCGCATAAGATACTATTACCTTGAAGCAAATATTCTCAAAACGTGTTGATTGCTCTGGATAAGGCATGAATGGCCTTAAATTCACAAAACATTCCTCTAAAATTGGGAATTAATAACCTAAAATGAGAGGCTGCGGTGTAAGTTGCCCTAAGTTTCGCCTAAACAATTGCTGAAATTGGATCATTACAAGGCTTGGACTATAAAAAATTCGATATTTAACATATTTAAGAAGTAAAAGTGTTTGTCATGTGTTTAGGCCATCCCCTTTTTTTTTTTCGTTTACTATCGAATACGTTTTTTGATTTTGGGTCGGTCGGTCGGAAAAGAAAAAAAAGGCCGAAAAAAAAAAGGAGAAGAAGTCTGGAACTAGGAGACCCAGTACCTCAGCATAGTGTCTGTGGAGCCTGGAAACGACAAGACGAGACGACAATGGAGGAAGAAAAGATGGACGTCGTAATTAAGTCATTCCACTGAAATAGAGCCTGCACTGAGATCTTTGCCAAACTTTGCCTGTTGATTGTTTATATTATAGAAACTAAAATTTTTAAATAAAAAGGAGAGGTTCGTTTAGGAGCAACAGCACCTCTATTATCAACCTCGTTCCCAGGGCTTTTTCTCTACTTGAATACAGCATAAACTCGAGTGAAGCGACAAAATGGTCGAGTGACCGAACAGAAAACGGCAAAAGTATAAATGTCACGAACCGTAGAATTCGTGTATTTCACAAAATATTATTAATAAGTAAATTCTCAGCTCCCACTATTGCATTTCTAGCTTTTTGATTGGCTAAAAAACTCCGACTATGAGCTAATAGTCCCAGTTTTACGTCATATGGAAAATAGTGCCCCAAGTTTAAAATTTTTCGCTTTGTAAAATTGTGGAGATAAAAATCGGCGGCAAAACCCGATTTGAGAATTTACTAAAACAATTATTCCATTCGCCCCTGTTGGATATGAAGTGATTATAACCAACTCGCGCTACGCGCTCCTTGGTTATTCTATCACTTCATATCCAACGCGGGCTCATGGAATAATTGTTATTTGTCCGCCTTGAGAGGCAAGAAATCCGGTAGACGCTGAAACAGCAGAGATTTGCAAAGCCAGTCGGTAGAACGGCAGCAATATCTTTGCCTTTCGGTGAATATTCAAAACATTTCACTTGAAGTGGCTTTAACTGAACAAAACTACGCAAAGTTTCAACGTTTAAAAGCAGATCCAAGTCGAAAAGCACAGCCAGTGTCTCTGCAATCTCGATTTTGACACTTTTGATTATGCAAACTCGCTAATTTATTACACCCAGGATTTCCGGGTGTCAGGTGGGCACGTGACCAACCGATGCCCGGCAGGGCCTTGTCAAGCCCCGCCCTCAAGCCAGGGAAAACGCCCTGGGAACGAGGTTGCTCTTTTATACCCATACAGGGTTCGTTCAGGTCATGGTGGTCCTTGAAAGTTATGGAAAATTAAAATTCTGGTTGATAGGTTATTTACTGCAGATCACAAGGCAAGGACATGGAAAGATAGAGACACTAATTAAGCAGCGTAAACGGCACGCATTTTGGTGAACTCCAGAGTTTGTCTGTTGGACTGTTCAAGGCTAAAAACGCTCTAAAACAAGTTTAGGGTTTGAATTTTGAAACTGACAGCTAATCCTAACGTCTTGGAAAACTTGAAAAGGTCATGGAAAAAGTCATGGGAAGTCATAGAATTTAAACAACTCAAAAGAGTACGAACCCTGTCATAAATCCTTATAATAGCACCATGATTATAGTCACGATTACTTACTAGATCCACGTTTCCGACGATCGTTTCTTTTTCTACATTGAGAATTGGTCCATATTTATTTTAAATAGAAAATGTTTTTACTCAATTAAAAATAAAAGAAAAAATTGATAGGTCACTGAACAAAAAGCCGCCATTTTTTTACTGCGCGCGCGATGATCTCGCCAGAAATTATGCGCAGCACTGCCAGCACAAAACATCGTCTGTATTTTAGACTAAAGTGACGATTTCTTGAGATTTTGTAGTTGTTGAAGTCTTACTAAGAAATCAGTCACAATAGACGTGTGGCTTTACAATCGATGACAAACTAAGCTAAGCTGAAAAACCGGTCAAATATATGTCATTGCCTTCTTCATAACTTTTTTCTTTCTTTGAAAACGCGAAAATCTGGGTCGATCGGACGACGGTAAACAGAGAAAAAAAAGGGGATGGCCTTAGTGTCAAGAAAAAAAAATAACAATGTACCGCGAATGTGCCTCAGATCTAAAAATAAGATGTCGATTTCAGTCGGAAAAAACACGCTGGAATGTCAAAGTTATTTTGGCAGCTCATCCACTTTTTGTTTATTTTGCATTGCACGTTAAAAAGCGATGCCAAATTCTGGGCGCTTGAGATGAAAATCATTTCATATTTGATTTTAGAAATGGCTTAGGAGCTTTGCCTTTTTCATTCAACATTTTTCTATGCGTTCATGCTATTTGTGCCAAAATTAAGTTGTGCAAATTGTTGAAATCTGACGTCGACAGTTACTCAGGTTACGCTAGAGATAAAGAATTTATTTCTTACGCATTGCCCTGTTTTTGCTGTTTGCAATGGAAGGATTGTGTTCCTTCTCGGCTGTAACATGTGGTACTGCGGAAGTAGTCGTGGATTTACATATTGTGTAGCCCTAAACGGCGACGGCGGTATCAGTTCGCATCCTCAAAATCACCGCCTGACAAGGGAAAATGTTAGTGAAAAGGATCTAAGGCCATCCCCCTTTTTTTTTTCGTTTACTGTCGAATACCTTTTCTGATTTTGGGTCGGTCGGTCGGAAAAGAAAAAAAAAGGGCCGAAAAAAAAAAGGAGAAGAAGTCTGGAACTAGGAGACCCAGTACCTCAGTATAGTGTCTGTGGAGCCTGGAAACGACAAGACGAGGTTACAAAGTCGACATAACGACAATGGAGGAAGAAAATATGGACGTCGTAATTAAAGGGCATTTGACACCCTTCTGCGCATGTGCAGCAATTTGATTTCTCATCCGACGGAACAGTTTTCAAAGTTGTTATTTGTGAGAAAAATCCTCCTCCATCGACCTTGTGAGGCGTATGAAAATAGTAATACCGATATTGAAGAACTGTTTAGTCATCCATGAAAGATTTAAGAGTCGTATTTTGTGTTTTGAGTTGAATGCTGTCGAGAAATACAATGTCCTCGAGAGGGTTTTCGAACCGGCTAGAGACGAAAGCTACTTTCACCTCCTAGCCGTCTTGTTCGAAAAAAAAAGACAAAAAACGAAGAAAAGTTGCAAGTGCAAGGACGAAAATCGGAAACTTTGTATATATAGCTGCAGATATGCATGCGAGCTGGAAGAAAGTAAAGCGTATGTGCTTGTAATCAACGGACACGGCCTTCACACAACATAAACATGATAAATATTCTGTACAAACAAAAGGCCAAAAGCCGGCGGATAAAGAGATGTTCGAAAGGCACGTGCAACTCTAAGCTGACCCTCGTGGCGCTCGTGATAGTATTACGGTTTCTATTGGTTTAAAAAAATTGGGGTCAATCAAGACCGCACATGCGCTTTATCGTGACAATGGCCCTTTAAGGTCATTCCACTGAAATAGAGCCTGCACTGAGATTTTTGCCAAACTTTGCCTGTTGATTGTTTATATTATAGAAACTAAAATTTTTAAATAAAAAGGAGGGGTCCCCATCCCATGCCCAGGTTCGTTTAGGAACAACAGCGCCTCTATCATCAACCTCGTTCCCAGGGCCTTTTCTCTACTTGAATACGGCATAAGTGCCCCTCATAAACACGAGTGAAGCGGCAAAATGGTCGAGTGACTGAACAGTAAACGTCAAAAGTATAAATGTCACGAACCGTAGAATTCGTGTATTTTACAAAATATTATCAATTGTCCGCCTTGACAGGCAAGAAATCCGGTAGACGCTGAAACAGCAGAGATTTGCAAAGCCAGTCGGTAGAACGGCAACAATATCTTTGCCTTTCGGTGAATATTCAAAACATTTCACTTGAAGTGGCTTTAACTGAACAAAACTACGCAAAGTTTCAACGTTTAAAGCAGATCCAAGTCGAAAAGCACAGACAGTGTCTCTGCAATCTCGATTTTGGCACTTTTGATCATGCAAACTCGCTAATTTATTACACCCAGGATTACCGGGTGTAAGGTGGGCGCGTGACCAGCCGATGCCAGGGCCTTTTCACGCCCCGCCCTCAAGCCAGGGAAAACGCCCTGGGAACGATTTTGCTCTCTTATACCCATACAGGGTTCGTTCAGGTCATGGTGGTCCTTGAAAGTTATGGAAAATTAAAATTCTGGTTGATAGGTTATTTACTGCGGATCACAAGGCAAGGACAATGAAAGATAGAGACACTAATTAAGCAGCGTAAACGGCACGCATTTTGGTGAACTCCAGAGTTTGTCTGTTGGACTGTTCAAGGCTAAAAAACGTTCTAAAACAAGTTTAGGGTTTGAATTTTTGACACTGACATCAATCCTAACGTCTTGGAAAACTTGAAAAGGTCATGGAAAAAGTCATGAGAAGTCATAGAATTTAAACAACTCAAAAGAGTACGATCCTTATAATAGCACCATGATTATAGTCACGATCGCTTACTAGATCCACGTTTCCGACGATCGTTTCTTTTTCTACATTGAGAATTGGTCCATATTTATTTTAAATAGAAAATGTTTTTACTCAATTAAAAATAAAAGAAAAAATTGATAGGTCACTGAACAAAAAGCCGCCATTTTTTTACTGCGCGCGCGATGATCTCGCCAGAAATTATGCGCAGCACTGCCAGCACAAAACATCGTCTGTATTTTAGATTAAAGTGACGATTTCTTGAGATTTTATAGTTGTTGAAGTCTTACTAAGGAATCAGTCGCAATAGACGTGTGGCTTTACAATCGATGACAAACTAAGCTAAGCTGAAAAACCAGTCAAATATGTGTCATTGCCTTCTTCATAACTTTTTTTTTTTTTTGAAAACGCGAAAATCTGGGTCGGTCGGACGACGGTAAACAGAGAAAAAAAGGGGATGGCCTAATCCTGGCAAGGGCAGGTCTTCTAGAGCTCACAGAAGAAAAGGTTACAAATATGACGGTTTCTCCAGCTCATCGTTTTACCCTCTGTAAGTACTGACAAGCCCTCAAAAAACGGCGGTGACTGGAACACATGTAATAAATTTCAAGCTAGCCCGGGAAATTATAACCATTTTTGGAGAAGCTATAGTCGTTGCCCGGGGGAACAACTTGGCGCGGAATAGGGTTTTTGAGGTTCTCGGCCCTTAAATAGGTATCCTGTTTGACCCTTTTGTTGCTGTGTTCCTGGTGTGCTCCTTAGATATAGGATAGCTAAATTGTATTATTTAATACTGGAGTGTGAAAACGCCCACCTAAACGGATGTTTGGGCCTATAAAAAAGGTATCAGTTTTCGCTTTCTTAATCCTTAAATAGGGTTAGGGCTCGAGAACCTTCGCGGCACACCCCTATCCAAAATTCGCGGATGTACCTCCCCTGGGATTCGTTGGTTCTGTACAGCGCCGCAAATGATCCCCGACCGCAAATGATCCCCAGACCGGAAATGATCCCCAAATTTGGACCGCAAATGATCCCCGATGTTGACACAAATGATCTCCCTGGAAAGCGAGGAATGGCATGGAGTTTGTCATGAACCGTCCCTGCCGGAGTAGGCCAACTTTGTTCAAAATCCTGGAGCTTCGGGAGGCATCTCAGCGTAAGCCCCTCCAGGGCTTGGACAATACTGCAGCTGATGGCGCAGCCGGATTTCAGACTCTTGAGACACTCGAAACTCTTGGGAAAGGAGTAATGGAGAAACAGTGGTGTCTTGATGTTCGTAGATAGCTCATAGATGCAAAACGCTATCTCAAGACTGACTTCCGCGTACATTACTAGCCACATGATTGTACTTGCGCTGACCACTGTCCACGTTTTGCGCTTAGGGATTCTGCATGTCGAAGCCGACTTCCAACAGCCCTGTTCACATCAGCACGTATTCAGTTGCGATGACTGCCAAAGAATGAAGAATGCACCTCAGGATGTCAGACTGGAGATCAAAGGGTTATCCTGAACAGCTTACAGTTCACAACAACGAGAAGATCCGCTTTATGACTTTGACCTCGCAAAGTCAGACATCTTGCTGTGGAAAGCGCTTATTATTCGTTCGATAAACCAGGAAGAGACTAAGATGCACTTAGATCGGCTGACGACACGTCAGCTATTCTAATAATGGACTGGGCAATCAAATTTCTTCAAATTAGATATCGTGAGAAGCAGGACGACTGGTCTGGAAAACGAGGCCTTAGCTGGCACATATCCGCAATCATAACTAAGACTGCTAGCGCTGGGAAGGTTGAGCTGAAATCGTATGCGCATATCTTTGATTCGTGGCAGCAGGATTGTTATGCAGTCTGCTCAATCATTGAACAAGCACTGAAGGTTGTAAAAAAAGGATCACCCCCAGGTTACCCGAGTGAGTTCTAGGAGTGATGAAGCAGGCTGTTACCACAACATCTTCCGCTTGGCGGGCGTAAGAGATGCTGGGAGACAAGTTGGTTTCACTGTCACGTATTACTTTTCTGGGCCACAGTATGGAGAGGGTGCGTGCGATAGGATCGTTTGTCCTATGAAATCGGCGATCCGACGATATAGCAGAGACGTTCTCTCTGCAAAGGACATAAGTACAGCGCTTTTCGAACGTTCTATTCGAGGCACAACTGCCAGCGTTTGCTTAATTAATGAGACTCAAAAAACACTCGAGGTAAATAAAGTGGATGGTTTCAGTAGGTATTATAACTTGAAATTTGAGTTAAACGGAATTCGGGTATGGAAGGTTATGGCGGAGGGAAAAGTTACGTAATTCCCTACCAAGACATCATCGTAAAGCCCCAAGGTCTAACAGATCTTGTTGCAGATGTTAAGTTTTTCTAATTCAGAGAGGTTCGAATCCATAAGACTACGTCAAGTGATGACGAACAAAGCAGTGGGCTCAAGAAATTCAGTGAGCTTGAGAGTCATCTTGATGTTGGCGAACACCGCAAAGTACACAGGGGCTCCGAAACGGTGTACGACCAACTCAGAAGAGACTGGGCAGAAAAATTCCTTACTATGGACAATGAGGAAACCAGCCGCGCACTAGTGGCACGTAGCGATCACATACGTGACAAAAAATGAAGCTTCTGGTTCTTGCAGTGACTTACAGCTTGGCTGGGCTTTACACAAGCCGCGAAGTCAAGCTGTGCGGTTTACGGGTGATGCTAAACAATACCTAACCACGAAATTCGACCTTGGAGAGAGAACTGGCAACAAAAAAGCAGATCCCGGAAAAGCTGCCGTTAGGAAAACAAGTTCACAAAGTGTCTTCTACAGGAATGTATTGGGCGTTGTAGATATGGCTTAACAATTTTTCTTCTTTTTATCGAACTAAGTAAACGAAAATGGTTTTACTAGTCATGCACTGTTGCTATGAGACTAACAGCGTAAAATAATTGCAAATATATATCGTGCGGAATCGCAGAACTTTGTGTAGCCGATTTAAACCTAGTAGCACTGTTAACTCTATTTGCCTTCTTGCACACTATCGGAAACACAGTGAGCAGAATAAAAATAGAATTCCAGACCCCCATTCCATGTTTTTTTCTTTCTATCGCCACATCGCGGTGTAAGCCTGCACAAAATTTGCATAAACTATAAATTCGCGGAAGAGAACTACTACTTAGCCAACAATAACCACGAGATTATGGATACCTCCATAATGTCATTTATGTAGAGGCCGGCTTCAGAATTATAACCATTAGTGCAATCTTATCTTATTTACCACATG
>JAHPZR010002279.1:47500-66179 GCA_019787425.1 Platygyra sinensis
AACATCCATGTATTCTCTGAGCGCGTTAACGTCCCTACAAATGAGCGTTGTATCATCTGCAAATTGACTAATTTTGGCTTCTACCGATTGCGGAAGTTTTATTCCTTGACAGCTCGTACACTGCCTTATTTTTTGAGCCAAGATCTCTACACCTAACACGAATAACAAGGGGCTTAATGGACATCCTTGCCGAACTCCTCTTGATACTTTAAAGTAGTTACTTGAGTATCCTCCATTAATAACCGCACTTTCTACATCCTTATAGAGTACTGAGATCCATTTTCTAATAACAGGACCAAAATTAAAACATTTCAGTACATTTTGAATAAAAGTCCATTCTATTGTATCAAAGGCTTTTTCAAAGTCAATAAACAACAGAATCCCTGGTATTTTTTGCTCGTCTGTATATTCCATTAGATCATTCAACAGTCTGATATTTTGTCCGATGAATCTTTCCTTAATAAACCCTGTTTGATCAGGATGGATTAATTTTGGCAAGACTGGTTTAATTCTATTTGCAATGATCTTTGCAAGGATCTTGTAGTCTACATTGAGTAGAGTGATAGGGCGCCAGTTAGACAATGTCATCAAATTGTTTTCGTCTTTTGGGATTAAAGAAATAACTCCTCGTCTTTGTGATATAGACAATGTTCCACATTCAAACCCTGCATTTAATGAATCTAAGAGCGCAGGACCTATAAGGTCAAAGAAGGTTTCATAGAATTCTTTTGTGAAGCCATCATCGCCGGGAGTTTTGTTATTTTGGAAACTATTCACCGCACTTTGAACCTCTTCAATGTTTATTTCAGCTTCTAATTCAAGGTTTTCATGTTCTTCAAGGTGTGTGAGGTTCAAATTCCCAACAAAGCTTTGGAATTTCCTTGACATCTCCTTTTCTTCTCCAGGATCAAAGTTCGTTTTGTAAAATTGACTAAAGTGATTTTCTATTTCTTTATTTATTTTTTTAAAGTCTGATAAGAGCTGCTCCTCGCCATTATACAGTTGTGATATAATCTTTTTGTCATAGTTTCTTTTCTCGAGGTTAAAGAAATATTTTGTAGGCTTTTCTCCTTTTTCAATCCATCTAACCTTCGATCTGAATATTGCGCCCTTTGCCATTAGCTTCGTATATACCTTGTAATTCTTTCTTTAGTGCTTCATATTCCAGTAGATCCTGTTGATCTTGGCAAACATCATTACAGATTTTGAGATCTAACTGTTCTATTCTGCTTTGAATAGCACTTTCGCGCGTTTTTAATTGTTTACTTTTTCTTTTAGAATATCGTATTGTTTCGGATCTTATTTCCATTTTTATCATTTCCCAGAGCAATTGTTTGTCAGTTACATCAGCGTGTTTTTGCAGGATACATGGATAATAGTCTTTAATTAACTGTAAATACCACTCATCTTGAAGAAGAGTGTTATTAAATTTCCATAAGCCAGGGCCGCGTTTAAATTCCTCATTGAGATTAATGCTCAAAAAGACTGCTTTATGATCAGGTGCGATTGATGCTCGCGTTTCCACTTTTGTAACGTCATGCTGAAATTTGCCACTTATTAAGAAAAAATCAATGCGTGATTTTAGTTTCAAGGTTTTTGATTCATATGTGAAGGTTTTAATTTTTGGGTGAATTTTGCGGTATATATCGACTAGATTGGCCGCTTCCATGAAATACATTAACGAGTTCCTGTACTTAGTTTCTTTCCAGGCTAATCCTGCTTGCTTATCTATTGAGTTAAAAGTTGTATTCCAGTGACCTGCAATTATTAAGTTGGACATATCAGTCAGAGATATTATCTTTTTAGTAAGAGATTCAATGAAATCAATTTGTTCACGATAATCTGTGGGAGCATAAATATTAACAATGTTAAAGTTGGTCTCACCAGGCATCTTGAGACGAATTATTATAAATCTTCCATTCGTATCAAGCTCTACTATCTCTACTTGAATTGGAGAATTCGGTTTTATGAGCACGCAAACACCTTTTGAATTCTGCATGAGAATAGAAAATTTGGCCACCCCACTCAGCCGACCAGATCCGCTCATCTTTAGGATTAGAGAAAGTTTCTTGAAGGAGGTAAATATTTGCTTTTTGTCTTTTTAAATATGAGAATATCGATCTTCTTTTTTCTTGATTCCTCAAACCTCTAACGTTAAGCGTTAAGAATTTCACAGTAGACATTAAAAAAAAAAGAACTAAGCAACACTACAAAATAACTAACGGACAGACAAAACAATTACTTACCTCTCCTGGGAAATTACCGATCAACCGGCCAAAAGCCCGCTATCCAAGGTGCTAACTAGAGAGGTCGGATTACAATATCTTAAAAAAAGGTATATGCAAAATCTGGCCAAATTGTTTTAGTATTCTGATTTTTTTTTTTTTTTTTTTTTTAAACATGACTGCAATTAAAGGGTTCTTAGATCCTCATAAGAGTCAATCTTTAAAACTTTTGCAGTTAAGTCTGTTTTCAAAAAGATTTTTCCATCGACAGTCCACGTTTTACCGTTGTGAAATTTCTTCATAACGTTCCTTGCCTCTCTGAATAGCCTCGCTCTCTATGCAGTTAAGTTTTCATTGATGAAGATCTTCTCCGCTCCAAGGTCATGTAGAGTTGCAGTTCGTAGATTTATCCTGGCTTTATAAAGTTGGCTTTTTGCATTGTAGTTACTGAAACGGACGATAATCGGTCGTGTTTTGGTTTTGTTTTTTGTATGCAATCTGTGAACAATATCAATGTCACCACGTGTTAAGTTGACCTTCAGAATATTTCCTAAACTAATAACATTCTGAACATTATCTTCTTCTTCGCGTTCTGGAATTCCGTGTATCACTAAATTAAATTTACGTGTATATTGTTCCAAGTCATCGTGGCTACCATCAACATCGTAGAGTCTTTGTTTAAGTTCCTCTAACTCCTTCTTTGATGTTAATACTTGTTCTTCGAGGAGCTTCAACTTGGATTTAACAGCAATATTTTCTGTGACTAGGGCGTCCACCTGGCTCTTTGTAGAATATAGACTGCCTTTTAGCTCGTTGTAATTTGCCTTTAACAATTCCACGTCAGCTACCAACTTCACGGTATTAGCTTTAATTTCCGTAAGCACGTTCCATACGTCGACCAGAGAAGGGGTTTCATTGACGCCTTCGTTGGTCGCCATTGCTGCCGACTTTCCCGATTCAAATGCTTCGTCTCCTTTGCCTTCGGCGGAAGAAGCGGCTTCAGTACTTGACGAGCTACTTAATTTCTTCCTTTTCTTGTTTCCAGATTTTGTCATACTCAAGTTAATCGTGCATTTCAGCTCAAAAGTTGACCTCTCGAGCGCGCCGACTAAACGAACACGTCCATTTCCGACGACAGCTCGACCCAGTTACCTTACTCAATAAGTATTCCGCTGTAGTGATCTCCTCGCTACCCTACGCCTATTTCTGGAAACACAGAAATTTATTGAATTCCTCGAAGACTCTATTTAAAAGACGGTGTGCACTTGAGTGCTTTCGGTCAAATCAAACTGTACCGTAGTCTCCTGATAAGGGGTGCAGTTTTGCATTCCCTACGTACCTCACATCTTAATTCCGGTTTCTCTTCTGGTAAACAAAAGGCGGCCAGCGTTTATATATTTTAAGCTGGCATCTGCATAAAATGGTTTTTTAAAGAGATAAACGCTGTTTCAAACAAAACGATGCCAAAGATAGAAAGCGAATAAATCAGCAGGAAAATCTTACAGTCATTGCTTTTACGCAACTTTAAAAACACGGTAAGAATGTCCGTGACATGCTAAAAATAACTTAGACATTCTAGCGTGCTACAATGTAGACGACTGAATAGATTCTCGCTACAGCTGAAGTACATTGGCCAAAATAATTTTCCTTTCTAAGCATTGAATTAAATAATAAACGGTGCTTGTTGAGAGTCCTCTTACATAGTATAGTCCAAACCTTATTTAACCAAATTTCGGAAAAAGCTTTTAGGCCTGACAGCTAGCCGCTCATTTTAGCTTATTAATTTCCAATTTTGGCGGATATTTGTGAATTTAAGGCTATCCATGCCTTATCCAGAGCAAAAAACACGTTTTGAGAATATTTGCTTCAAGATAATATTATTTATGAGGGAAACTTAAAAATTCATGTGAGAAACTTAGGAACAATAATCGGTCCAAAATTGTGTCATGCACGCTTTCACGGCTGAATATTAGCCATGTTCTAGGAACATCTCGCGCACACCTAAACAGTTCGCCCATGAGGGCTTCTTCTAAGTTTACGTAGCAGTTTTCATCGTCAAGATAACGAACACGAATTTGATCGACACTTGTACCTTGAAATGTTCTGGTTATATCTTCCACTCTACTTATGAATCCGTAAGAATTGAAATCTTCTGTTGAACTGAGAAGTGAAAAATATTCCACATTTATGGAAATCTGTGCCGTCATAAACCTTTACTTGGTACACAGCCATGACCGGAGCGAAAGCACAACCAAACTTGCGAAAATCTCACGTGACCAATCTGGGCGCTCCAAATGGTCACGTGAGCAAGCCCAAAATTCAAATGCGATCGATCCTTTTTTCTGGGGTGCTAACAGTTTAGTGATTTCGGTAGTATCTTGATTCTTTTGTTTGTGTCAGTTTATTGTGTTCAATTCGCCTACTACTACTTTTTAAGGACGATTTTTTACTGCGGTAAGAGGCCCAATTAAATGCTCTTAAATTATTTTCTTTCGTCTGAGTGCAAGCACTTTGTCGCTTCTTCAAAAATCTAGTGTAAATTTTTTTCGTACAGAATGTTTACTTCGCCATCAGTGAACGCTTTAGCTGCATTTGATTTGTTTCCCTTGCATTGCCTATTTGTAAGTAGTTGACATTTCCTTACTTTGTAAAGCTCTTTGTCGTCGATAATTCTTACAGCATATTTGTCTTCTTTAGGACTTTTCTTGCTCGGGTCTTTCTGTTCTGCTTTACCTGGAAGCGATAAACCTCTTCGAACTTTCCGTCATTGTCTGTGGTTTATAGCTAATTTGAGATAAAGCTGTAGTAAGCCCGTGAAAACTCTACAAACTTCTGTGAATGAAGATTGAAAAGGCGCCAACAACAACGTGAACGCGTTGTGAACTGACTGATTCATTTTGACAGCTGATTTCTGATTGGATGAAACGCCTTTCCCACGTGGGAGAAAGTCGTTTCGTGATTGTCATTGGATGAAATTCCGTATGAGTTTTTAATGCGATCGATGCTATCCGGATATCTCAGTAAGTATCAAATAAATCGAGATTCCAGTGTGATGCAGGGGTTTCCAGTAAAAGGAGAAAAATTACCTTTAGTTTTTTTATGATTTTAACTCAATAGGGAATGACGTACTTCACCAATAGAAGCTATCAAATGCAAAGAAAATGTTTAAGGTTGAAGTGACCTGATTTTTTTCTGAAGCTTAAGTCGAATGCCGATCTAAGGGTGAAGCTTACGAAACAAGACCGAATTCATGCATGTTAAAGTAAAAAATATTTCGGGAGGGCCTCAGTTTAACTCTTGATACGTTTCAACCCTTAACATATTTTCTAGCTTTGTAGGTTCCTGTCTCATTGAAGTTTTTTCCAAACGGAAGGAAACATAAGAATTCATGTTGCTCGCGTTATTGACTCATCTGTATTTGCACCGTGCATCACTTCTGCTATTCTACTTATTCCAATTTTCAGTCTCGAAAGCTTATAATTTTCATCCGACTTCCTTGGCTGACATGACTGCATATCGCTTTAATTTCATGAACTTGTGAACCATTCTTTTCTTCTTCCTTAATTAAATCTTAAAAGACCTTCCACTGAAAATCACAGAATGTATTCTTGGGTACATTAAATCTTCACAACTTCATATGTAAATAGCAAAAAACGTTGATTTGAAATAGAGCATCAAGGGATATTGCCCTTTGAGGAAGAAATCATCAGATACTGTAACACTCCAACCATAGCTAACAGATTTTAACTTTCAGTCTTCTTATGCAGTGCATCCCAGCATCTAAACCTCTGTTTGCTGTTGTCCACGACGACAAGTCGACGGTAATATACTGAATTCGTCACCAATTACTGTAGAAAAATAAGGAAAAGAACGGTTTTGTGAACGAGGTGTTTTGCAAGGTTAAGTACTAAGAGAGTCGAGAAATATTTCCCCAAAGCTGTTCATCAATGCTGGAGTGAGTCTCCAAATGCGGGTAGTTTTGCACAGCACTATCTTTGGGTCCGCTCAAATGTATAACACGTTTGATTACAAGTAGCTTTGAGGTAATATATCAAACACGAAATACCGTATTTGATTACATTTCCAAAAACCGAGAAGAGAGTTGAAACTACGGTGCGAAGTTGAATATTTTTAATAAACTTTGAGGTTTTTGGAGAAATGGTCAAACACTATCTTGAGTGTTTGATATACATATATCTTCTCAATGGAAACTAAGGGCTTGTTTACAAGGAGAGAGGGCTACCCTAGCACTCACACATTTCCTTCTTTTTTTTTCCGACGTGTCTACAAGGCAGCTAGGGTCGGGTAAGCGGGTTACGCCGTCTGCTAGCTAAGGTTACCCTGCCAGGCGGGTTAACTTTTTCCCTTGTACCCGCCTACCCGAGTTAACTTTCTAATTGTTTCCACACCCTACGAGTGTAACCGCGCATTACGTTGTCCCAGGTTGTAGGATTACCCTACCTGTAAAATTTTGCTTGTAATCCCGGGTTATCTTTTGCCCGCTAGCTAAGGTTAACTCGCTTGCTAGGGTAACCCTGCCTAAACAGGCTCTAAAACTAAGAAAATCAACGAAGAAATCAAATCGTAAAAGTCCATGCCAATAGGCCTTTTGCAACAGTTAGTCACGTGACCGATAATTTCTAAACTTTTAGCTACAGCGAAATGAATTTCAGAGCTGGAAAGAGCATGTTTTAAATAACCAGGACACCAATTTTCAGACCAATGCCGTATAAGGTTGAGATTTAATGACGATTTGAATATTGCAAAAATTAGAAGGTTTTGCATGGGAGCGAGGAAGCTTTGCCCTCCAGAAACCTTTTCTGTTATTAATCACTACCAAAAGAAGCTGCCGGCATATAACCATTGGAGATAGAAAGAGGGGTAAAATATTAGGAAAAGAGGAAATTTCTAGGCCCTTACATTGAAAGGCAAAGATTTTATGGCAGCTGGAAAACTTGCAAAATTACAAGGATTTGTATGGAAAACCACTGGAGCGTGACTGGAGGGCAAAGCGACTTCTTTTCACACAAATCCTTCTAATTTTTAACGTCCATAAAAATTCCCTCTTAAAAGATATAAACCTGAAAATTTGCATGTAAGCTTATTTGGAACTGTTCTTTCCATTTCTGATAACATTATGCATTACCAATGATTAATCAGTGTGTTCTTAAAGAGCACGTCACGTGACCAACTGTTGCAAAAGGCCTATTACGTGTAAGATCAGATATTCAAACACTGTCAAGGTCATGATTTCCTTTCTTTAGACTTGGAGAATTATTAACGAATATTAATTACCTTGCAGATGTGAGTCCTTTCGAGCCGTTACCATTAGCCTAGCATTTCGCCTTTTGTTAAGCTTCTTTGTTATGTAAAAGAACAGTTTTGCACCAACAAGAACGACAAATAGAAACAACGACAGTGCTACCACAACAGCAACGAACACTGGTGACTGAGAGTCGAACGCGTTGATGGTATTACGCTCAACATCAGAGGAGGTCCTTTGGCTTTCGGCAGCCTGGAAAGCAAAGGTATTTACGAAAGACTGAATTTCTTATAGGAGGCAAAACATGCGTCAAATTTGATATCCTAGGTCGAGAGTCAATTCTGTCACTACGGCCGAATTCGTACTGGTATGGCTGTTGATTTCTCCAGTGATTATTTTACACCAGTTATCGAGGGAATACTTTGCTCAAAAAAGGATTAAAAAGTCGTTGTATCACATGGTATTGGCGTTATTTTGCCCAGGTATCCGGACAACTCGCCCTCTGGACAATTCTCCCCAAAACAACTCGCCCCCGATCCTCAGATAACTAGCCCCCTCGTTCTTTTATCCACTACCGAGCGAAACGAGCCGCTAAATATATGAACCCAATATTTAACGTCTTCGTTCCTGTCCAGGGGGCGAGTTGTCTAACATTCTTTTGCCCAAAAACCATAGTTTTGTTAACACGTGTCTTTTATGACGACATCACGGGTTTGAGTGGTTAACAGAGCATATATTGATATCGACTAATTCTTTCATTACCATTGTACTCAGTTAGTGTTAATGCAAAGTTAAGTGCAAACGACTTTTCCTCTAGCCCTTAATCTTTTAGAGTTAATTGAGAAATGTAGTTACTGTGGTAAATAAAAAATGTAACGTTAAAGGAGTGTTTTTTAGACAAGGTTTCCAGTATTTCCGCGGATCATGTTACCACGCGCGTTACGTGGATGTTTTCGTGGAGGATAAAATGCGTGTAAAGCCACTTGGCCTGTCCACATGAGCAAAATCTTCGTCACAGGATTGGTTTTTTCTAAATCTTCTTTTAATTTTGGAAACCAGGCGTGATCTAAAAATAACGGTGAAACTATGTTAAGCTCCGGCCTGATGGGCTACTTAGCTTGTATGGGTTTTATAGCTATTGGTTCCGGCAGTATCAGCCACTAAGGGACTGTGCAATAATTATCAGGAGGGGGGCAGTAAAACGAGAGGGCGGACCGAATGTAAACTCACAGCCTTAGGGAGGGGGGTAACATGTAAATTTCTGGGAAAGTGGGGGGGGGCAACCGAAAAACTGACTTTAAGATTCAAATACCAAAGATGTTTCACTAAAAGTTGTACGCATTACTTTCCGGACTGATTTAATATGAATAAAACATGGCTTACGGTATTAAAAAAAACAGGGCTTACAGTATAAAAAACATGGCTTATGGTAAAAATGAAATGGAACATACAGTCATTGTCAATGAAATCAACTTGATAAGATTATCAAAATGACACGTTTATGTTTGTGTTTAAGAAAGTGATGATAACAAACTCTTCAACTAACTCTTCAGCTTCTCCAATGAAGCATTTAGAATTTCATAGGTCTCCTAAACAAGCTTTATCAGTGCGAGAGGTAAACAAACCAAGAACATCTTGATCGACATTATCGATCTATCGACATTATCGATCTGTGGCACTCCACACTTCTCTGGCTCATATTCACCATCAACTGGTGTCCCCCCCAGTGAAAGAAAAATAACGGAAGCTCTACTCTTCCGATTTTCACGGCCAAAGAACTCCTTTTTCTTGCTTTCCTTTTGTCTTCCTTCCTTCTCCTTCTTCTCCTGGATTTTGATACGTTGGTTTTGGAACCAATAGAATAGGTAGTCTTGTAATTTTTTGATGCAGTTTTAAGGTCCTCAATTAGTTGAGCGATATTATCTTGAATGCCAGTTGAGATTAAGTGCAGAGTGTCTGAATTAGATTTATGGTGGCAGGTAAGGCCTGTTTGTAGCTTTCCTGTTCTCTCACTAAAAAGACTGTCATCATGTGCAGCAATTGTATCTTTAATAGTTTCCACCTTTTTCTTTAGTTTGTTTGCTTCAGCTTCACATCTTGAAACTTTGCTGTTGTCATGCGGTTTGGGGTGGTAGTCTCACACAAAAACTGCCCAACACAAGCTGGATTGTCTCTTACCAGGTATTCATAGCTGGCTTCGCATTTCCTGACATCTTGAACAACTGACTACCTTCTATCTCTCTCTGCTATGAACATTTTTCTCATGACACTGGGGTCACTACCTGCCCTCTCTCTGAAGCTGTCATAGAACCGTGGCAACAAAAAAAGCTTTGTAGAACATCAGGAACTTCTCGCTATGAAAACGCAAAACAGAGCTTCTGAAAGAAACACTGTGCCAAACATTGACTGGAACAATGAGGACCATGTCAGCTCGCTGACGGCACACAGGTTAAGATTGTACTTGAAGCAATACAATTTACAGGTCAGTGGAGGGAAAGCAACGCTAGTAGGTCGTGTTCTACGTTACGTTCGGGCTGCTCAGCAAATACTGGAACCCGAAGACAATGGCGCAACTAGTGACTCTGAGCTGCAATCTAGTGACACAGAAGATCCAGACGACTCAGAAGACGATGCACAATCAGACTCAAGACAGAAGAAATGAGCGACTTTATCGAACACAGTTACGAGGTACTCTTTGTCCCAGACACTAATGTCGAATGCGTTACAGTACAAAGCAAGTATAAAGGCTTCAGGTATATTTACCATATATGTGGGTAGTGGTTGGGGGGGGGGAGGTTGCGTCATAGTTTTTGGGAGATTTAGAGGGGGATCAGAGCTAATTTGCCTTTGTTGAGATGGGGTATTGTGTAATATTTCTCATTGCGAAGCTCATTTTTCGCCCCACTCCCCCTCCCCCCTCCTGATAATTATTACACAGTCCCTAAACGAGAGCCAAATGTGTCAAAAGATAATTTTAAATCCAGAATTAACAGGCACAAAATTCCTTAAGAAGTTCATCTCACCTTAGAATCTTTGATGTAATTACTTGTGATTCTCAGCACATCATTGTAACGGAACTTGATCACATTTGATAAACAGTCCGAGATACCCTCCTCAAACACGTTGTTTCCATACGCTACTCCATAGGCTCGGTTATGTGGAATAAAGCTGGCTATTGACATTTGTTGCGTTTTGCCCTTCCTCTTTATTGACTCAGTTCCAATAAAAATATCATCTACGAGCACGTCGATTCTTTCTTGGCTTGTCAGCGAGTCGTACATCTCATCACGGTCTTCAAGAGCTACAAAAAATACGTCCAATGGAATTAAAATGAGATGGAAACTTCGCTTTATACGAAATCGTAGCCAAAAACAAACATCAAAGCCAAGGCATAATGTTACTTATGTCGATAAATTGACCTATTGTATTCAAGACACATATTTGCTGATCTGTGACATAACAGCCAATCATGTTAAAGAGTGTCATATGTCCTCAGTATAAAAGACTGGTCACATTCTCAAATAGTCCCTCTTGTTTTTACCATCAGGGTAAGTCAAGAGACTATGAGGGTGAGAGAACCCATCCCCGTGCCCTATGATATTCAATCTATTTTAAGCTTCGCGTCACGCTGTCAAAGTTATTTTTAGTTTAGGTCCCATGATCACGCAAAGGCCAACGGTCATCAGGTTGTGTCCATCTATAAAATAAGAATTGAAAATTTAGCGGGCTAAGAGAAAAAATGTCAGTTTGTTTTGAACTGCTGCACTGTTAGCATTGGAAATCGTATTCAGAGCTGGGCAGGAAAATTATACGAGCTTATCAGAAGCCGTAAAATAGAAGTCGTGTCATTCCCCAGCATGAATAATGAACACCAAGTGCCAAGACTCGAATTTCTAACTTGCTTGAAAGTCGTTTATCGGAAAGTGCCGAAAAGATTTAACCGAAAAGCATTTCTTTCGAAAGGTATTTTAAAGCGTGAGACAGCTACTGAATATTTGTTTCGCGTTTGTTAGAACTTTCGCTCCAAAAAAAACCCGGTGCAAATCTTTGGATAGCAGAGATATCAGTGACGTCACCTATTGTTATTAATATGCCAACCAGAAAACTATTGGCTGGTGAAACAAAGAGTTCTTTTGTTTAACGTTTTCAACATTTAAATAACAAAAGCAATGTTTGTAAACAAATATCTTTGCTAAAATATCTTTGTTTCGGAAGTGCTGTGTAATATTACCAGGTTTGCGTGACCACGTCGAGAAAAGGTGCTCCGGACTTACTGCTACGTTTGGACTAATCGATGTTTTTTCAAAGCGCTAGGCAGGAAATTATCTTCTATGTGTTTAACTACAGTTGGTTTAACCTAAGTTTCCTTCGAAAACACATGATAAGTCTTGTGATTTCTCTGCATGACTATATTCCCAAGAGGCGCCATGCCGTGTCTGCTAACTTTAAACTGTATTTCTAAAAACACGCACGAAAGTCGTTTCTCGAAAAGTACTGAACGGATTAAATCGAAAAACATCTCTTTCGAAAGGTTATTCAAAGCGCAGGCCAGCTGAATACTTGTTTTCCGTTTGTTAGAACTTTCGGTCCAAAAATCCCGGTGCAAATGTTTGTATATTCTATTTCGAAATTGCTGTGTAATATTTACCAGAGTTTGGATGTCCGCGAGGAGAAAAGAGCTTCTCTTGAACTAAAACATCGTTAGGATCGAGAGAGACCCTTAAAGAGACCTATCTGAAAAGCATTTTGAAAGTGCTGGGCAGGAAAATTATCTTCTATTGTGTTTATTCTGATTTTTTCTTCGGAAATTAGTCTTGTCATGCCCTTAGGTCATTTCTCTGCATGACTGGTTCACATTGATAGGCGCTCTAGCTGCTGACAAGCTAAACCTCAATGTTATTGCGTCATTTAAATTGGCCAATCAGGTTTCTTTCCTTAAATAGCCTCGCGGCTTGACCGCGCGCTAAAATTAGATTGAAAAAGATTATCATTGGAAGTAGCCCATGTATGGGGGATGGGTTCTCTCACCCTCATAGTCTCTTGAGTAAGTATATCTCTTGGCCAAAACATTTTTCCCTCCCTCCGCTCCCTTACCTTTCGGATCAACATTTATGCTATGTATTTTCGTTTACCAGCCGTGGGGCGCCTTTTTCGCCCCACCTTTGCTGAAAATTATAATTTAATTACCATGGACATTGTTAACAATTAACTTTTATTTGAGTTTCTATTAAAACCGCCACAGTATAAGTGGCCAAGAAATGCCAATTCACGAGTAGATCATTTGTTGTAAATCATATCACCTTAGCAAACTAGTGCGACCCTACAGAGAGCTCCCGAGTTCGATTCCGTACAATGTGCTGTTAGCTTTAACCCTTTCACTGCCATATTTTTACAAAAAAAATCACACTTTTAACCGTTAAATCAGTCTTTTCTACTGCCATGACACTGAATGGCCCAAAGCGGTTTGCTAAAAAAGCTACTTTTTTTTATCAAAAAGATCAAGAGAAAATGTTGAAAAGATAGATTTCCCGAAGATTAGTACAAAAATCTGCAATATTTCAATTTGGTGCATGCGCATAAGCCAAAATTTGGATTTTTTATTTTTGCTGTTGCCCGTTCCAATTTTTTCTCGCCCTACCCCTTTCCTTTTCCCGGCCCTTCTACGTCCGCTACCTCTAATAGTCTTTCTGGCTGTCTTAAAAAAATGGACATTAACCATGGGCAAAGCCCACAAATGGGATCTTGTCATGATCAATTATAGATATAGTAGGTCGTCTTACCACAGCAAAACTAATAACGTTGTTTTTTAATTTTTGTTATTCTCAGAATTCAGTTGATATGCAAAACCGACCATTGTGTGGATAGATCTATCCTAGCTCTACCACCTGCCTATCAAGACTATCTGGCGTCATTTAAATTGATGACGCCACAAGTGGTACAAAAGCACGACCACTCAAGGCGAATATAAACATCCTTGGCACTGAAAGGGTTCAAAGAGATTTGTGAGTGACAGCTCTTTTAAAGTAAGGGTCTTCGTTTGCTGGACCAACTTCAACGTAGCGAAAATGAAAGCTCAAAAGCTTGGATTAGTTTTAAAAAACAATATGAATATTAAGTTAGGAAGAAATGATAAGCACTGGTGTTCAAGCAGGAGGATATGAAAATTCACAAGTACATATATTGTAAATTCTTCGGACTTGTTAATTACTTGCTGACAGCATATATATGTTTACAGTAGTAGTTGTAGTAGTAGTAGTAGTAGTAGTAGTAGTAGTAGTAGTAGTAGTAGTAGTAGTAGTAGTAGTAGTAGTAGTAGTAGTAGTAGTAGTAGTAGTAGTAGTAGTAGTAGTAGTAGTAGTGGTAGTAGTAGTATATTTCATAATAACAACAACAACAACTTTATTTGTATACGTACCCGGCATAATATAATACTAATAAACAAAATAAATTAACAAAAATATATAGGGGTACCTGCCGCCCCCAATAACCAAAGGGGCTACAAAAAAAAAGGACATATATACTTAGGTGATTTATACCCACATTTATACTATTATTCTTTTGTTATTGCTACATTGATCAGTTAATAACAGTGTAAAGCATTCTTACTTGTTATGTTAGCGGCCAAATTAACGGCGTCCTGAAAAGCAGGGCTGTCCCTTAAGACACCAACCTATCACATAAAATGATGACTCCCTGGTAAGTATAACGAGCAGCTGTTGGTTGGATTGTTCACCGTGATTCACTTAAATTTAAAATCGCTCCAGCAGCGTAAATTTGAGTTGGTGATAGGGTGATTTAGAAATGGCATCTAGCATGAATGTTCTTGTTGTCATATGGGAGAGGGGTGAACATTAATGAAGGGATGGTCGCAGGACATCCATTAAAACGAAACGTGGATTCAATTTCTTTTCTCGTAGCTTCACGATTCTTGTTACAGGACGTGAGTGTCCAACGGCCCTCCAAAGTGGGCTTTCCAGATCTGTAATCAATGCACAACCAACCCCTAAATGGAAAAAGAGTGGGAATGGGGACATGTCTTTAGCTAGTTCAAAGAATCTCAAAGAAATTCTTTATAGCAAACAAAATAAAGACACTAAAATAGACCAACCCGTTTTCCTGTTGTAACGTCATATTTCTCAAGCTTGACATTGGTTAGAGCACTGGTGAGGGAAGCGGTCATCACAGAACAAACAGTGACACCAATCAATATCCACAACAAAGCAAACGACCTGGCAAGGGTAGACTTTGGTGTCTTGTCGCCATAGCTTGATCAACAGTTAAAATAACAGATTGGGTCGTTAGTAATTTAGATTGAAGCCAAACTATCTTCAGCCTAAACTATCAGTTGTTCTGTCCTGGGTGTGGTTGTGCGGGGTCGTTCCTGAAAACCCTCGTTCCCAGGGCCTTTTTTCTGCCAGGGAAAAGGCCCTGGGAACGAGGTTGGTTCCTGAGGGCAGCTGTGGTCCGTAAGGAGAAGGATCACAATTCTCTTTTTTCAGTTTTTTTTTTTTGGACGATAGCTTGTTTCCGGCTGTTGGTCAGTGGGGACGATCGAGAAAGGTAGCGGGCGACGAGCAGTGTCTAAGGTCTACCGCCCTCTCCTTTTCTCTCCCAGACTCCGCTCGTCACCCGATCGTGACCACTCACCAAGTGCCTGAAACAGGCCATTTGGACATTAAAGCGTGTTTGAAACGTTTAGTTCGCTTTCGAACTTGATCTTTATAGCATCTTTCCAGTTCTCAATCATGGGCCGGGATTATTTTCAGTCGAGTGCTAATTCTCTTATGTTAATAGCAAGCTTGCTTGGGACGTTTCTAGGCGAACACTGGAACTTGGCCCGATATTTCCTTGTAGTAGTAAGACCTGCGTGCTAAACGAAAGTAACGATAGTAAACATGATAAGGAAGTGAGTCAGTCGATGCAAAAGTTTTGTCATAATTCTTTTTCCCTATACACGGTAAGTTTATCCGAAGAACCCTCAGATTGCGTGCTTTTGTGCTTCATGTTAAACAATGCATAAAACCTTTCAGATATCTCCAAATTACTCCTTTTGTTTGATCTTTTTCGCCCAAGGGTCTTAGCAGCCTCTTCTTTCATAAAAACTGCGCATTATAAACAAGAGGCCTTTATTGGAAGGCACGAAACTCCAAACAGTCACGCATGTGGAAAAAGAAAGCCATATACAATTAACAGTTTAATTTACTAAATACATATATTTTTATAAAAGCAATGATTAAAAAGTCGCTATCAAAACAAAGCTACATGTATCAAAGAGAATTAAACACCATCTTCTTCTGCATACTTCACGTACAAGTGATACAAGGGAAAACTGACTCTATTGCTGATCATCAGATGTAGGATTGAGTCAAGAAACGACAAGAAACAATCAAGTTATCTGAGTACCACAAAAGCACCACACGTGCTTCACGTGCTTGCTCAAAACTAATCGATTGGGAGGGTTTTACTTACCCAACGGTTGTTATGGTTACGAATGCCCACCAAAATCCCTCAAAAGCGCCAGTGTCAAATCTTGAGGGAAACTGCTCAGGATTGTGAGAAGAGTCCTAACGAAAAGTATTAAAATTTAGGAAACAAGTTACCTTTTTAAAAATCCTGCAAAGTGTGTAATAAATACTTCCTGGTAAACTTATTGAATGATCCCCGTATTTACCCTGAGAGAGAGAGCAATTAGTCAAATGTGTTGACTGCAACACGTATTATATCATCATGCTCTGTAAATGTTAAGTAACATGATTGTAATGCAAACAACTGAATGCGGGGGTGATGTTTTTTTTTTTTGTTTGACGTTTTTTTTACGCACATTCAAACAGGAAGTCTCTACCCTGGACGTGACGTGCAATTAGTGGGTCTTTGAAAACGTCCTTATACAGTGAATTTCGGTTTTTTTCTGAACTGAAGAAGAAGCGTATGCAAACATGTGTCTAGTAAATGAATCGTAAAGCCGACCTTTCATATATTCATTTGCGGTGAAAGAAATGGCACGACTTTTCATTTTGTTTTGGTCTGATAAGCACTCACTTACACTTGATCGCGTCAAACTATCGATCAAGACTTTATTTCACCAAGATATTATCTGTTCCGCGCCTAATCTCCGCCAGAAATTCTTGTCCCTATATGGGATGATCTACGTCGCCTAAAATTCACGATGAAAACAATGATGGCGATCTCGACCACATAATCGTTTTCGTTATGAAACGTCCAACCTTTGATCACCACCTCTCCATATTCACGCTGCGGCGGATTGATTTTAAATAGTTGAACCTTTTGGCAAAAGGTTCAACTATTTAAAATCAATCGCGCAGTCGACAAACTCACCAAGGCCCAGATAAATACGCCTGCGACGGACGACATTAAGAACGCCATTAACACCACCGGCCATGTTCCCAGCACGGCCTTAAACACCACTTTCCATTCTTTAACGGTGGATTCAGAATGAGGGACAATAAGCACAACACCAGGTGAATCTAATATTTTTATGTAAGGCAAGCTTCCTCCATATTTGTCTTCATCGCTATGTACAGGGATTATCATGTCTGCCAGGCCATGGATAAGTTCGCGATGAAGAACCCTAAGATTCGACGCTCTTTTTTGAAAACGGATTTGCGGGATTTTGCCCGCAAATGTTTTGCAACAAATACCAATTGCACGGGTGATCACTTCATGAAATATGCCTTTCATATCCGGTGTTTGTTCGTTATCGCCGCTAGCATCGTAAACAAACGGCGCCGTTTGTAACCAAGAAATTTTGACATTATTCGGACAATCGTAGCGCCACACTAAGCAATCGTCAACGACATCTGGTGTACTTTCGTTATCTACTCTCGAACGGACAGTATCATCGCTGGAATTCCGCCCTACTGCGGTACGCTCGTGTGAGGAACCGTTCGAACTGCGTACAGATCTCTTTTTGAATTCACAACTTGCTTGAGTTGGTTTAGCGACGTCTTCTCCGAGATCTAAATCCATATAGTCCAGTTGTCCTGTCGCGTGAATGCCTACTTGTAGATTAAAAAGAAGCGAGATGATGACGATGATCTGACCAACTGCGGAAATTTCCAACAAAGTTTTCATTATCTTAAACATTCAAAACAGTTTTAACTGATAAGCTGGGTTTCTAAATTTCCACGTGGAGGGTTCTTTTGCAGTAAACACCAAGGCATTTTAGCGTTTCAATGGTGATCAAGAGCCTTCGCCAAATAATATGTGAGTTATGAAAATAAAACGAAATGCATAAATAATTAGGAATGTTACGTTTTAAATTATTGGTCTGTATTTGCACGTTACAAATTATATCGCGTGGACGCAAAGGGTATGTTTTAATTTCTCTATCTTTCGGACCCTTTTTCTGTTAAATATCAAAGATTCACGTTTCTTTTACGACTAAAAACGAATTAGCATTTGTAATTTTTAAGAATACATTCTCCCTCACGAAACGCATAAAAAATTAGAATTTTACGTTTTAAATTCATGTTCTACATTTGTACATCACATGTTATATAATGAGGACGCAAAGGGGTTTTTAATTTCTCCATCACTCAGACCCTTTTTTCTATTAATTATGTTTCTTTTCATTTTCAACCAAAAAGACTCAGCATAACTCTGTAACTTATTTAAAATGAAACCACATATGTTCAACATGCATTTCATTTTAAATCGTGGGCATAATAGCTAAGCGTCAATGATATAAGAATTAGCCAATCAGATTAACTTGTTACCTGACCAATATTTCTACCAATAAATTGGGCGCAGTGAAAGAGCAAGTTAGACTTTATCTTGTCCCAAACGTTTCCGCTTAATGTACGTATAGTAGTTAAATTAACAAGCAAGTGCTTTACGGTCTCAGATGAGCAACAGAAAACAGTAAATCGAGTTCTAAGCACCAGCGCCTTCGGGTCAATCGTTGTTGCCAAACGGATTCAATAGAATTCAGTCACTTTAAGCGCACATGGAAAATAATTTTTTTTTCTTTTAAAATGCAGTGAGCCTGAATTCGCTGCAGTAACTGTGATCTGTATATTGGGGCGCGCTTAATAATATGATACAAGACCCTCATGCAAAATGTAAGGTTCGTTGCGTGCTTTTGGCCATCATAATTAAATAAAGATACGATCGTAATTGTTCATCTTTGCCATAGAAAACGCTTACATCTATTATTCATCAATAGTATTTA
>JAHPZR010002281.1:0-38942 GCA_019787425.1 Platygyra sinensis
TGCCATGTAGCATTATGAACACAAATGGTGGAACAGATAATTAACTCTGAAGTGTAAATTAAAGTGCTAATTGAACCCATGAATAACCCACTGAGTGTTAGCCGTAGTAAAGGGAATCAGGGAACCACACGAGGTAAAGAAAAAAATGTTTTGACCTCGGTGGGAATCGAATCCACAACCTCTAGATTAGATCTACCATTACTCTCTCGACTGAGCTACGAGGTCAGACGTCGCCAGAGAAAGTAAAGGATGATTGAGGTGGTGAATCGCGGCAAAGAGAAAGTAAGGGTACATACTTTCTCTGTCCCACCTCGTACCTCAGTCGGCAGAATAACGGTAGATCTAATCTGAAGGTCGTGGGTTTGATTCTCACCGAGGTCAAAAGATTTTTTCTTTACCTCGTGTGGTTCCCTCATTCCCTTTACTAAGGCTAATTCCCAGTGGGTTTTCATGGGTTCAATTAGCACTTTAATTTACACTTCAGAGTTAATTCTCTGTTCCACCATTTGTGTTCATAGTGCTACGCGGCACATCCATATGTACCCTTACTTTCTCTTCGCTGTGATTCACCACCTCAATCGTCCCTTACTTTCTCTGTCTGACCTCATAGCTCAGTCGGCAGAGTAATGGTAGATCTAATCCGGAGGTCACAGGTTTGATTCCCGCCAAGGTCAAAAGATTTTTTCTTCACCTCATGTGGTTCCCTGATTCCCTTTACCAAGGCTAACGCCAAGTGGGTTATTCATGGGTTCAATTAGCACTTTCATTTACAGTTCAGAGTTAATTATCTGTTCCACCATTCTTCGGTCAAGGGCCTGGGGGTTAAAAAACAAACTGACATGTTTTAGGAGAAAAACTTCTTCAAAATAACTACTCTCTTCAGAATTTTTGCCTTTAGGGTTGTAAGGGAGCTGCTTCATAACTAATATGGCACAATTCTTCTGTTTTATGTGGAAAAAAGCTCCAATTATGCAGATGCAGATGTTAGCAAATTATGCAGATCTGTAGCCGCATCCTGTCAGATGCCCTGTTGAGTGAGGAAAAGACATACATGTCATGTAAGCCGTGATCGTAATTGTACTTTCTTGTGTCCAAATGGATGCACATGGGACTAAATTTGTGCATCTTTTTGGAAATTTAGGAGTCTGAGATGTGGGACACGCAGGTAGATGGATCACTGCATGCGGCTATAAAACATGCTCTAATTGGGTGTTAACCATGCCATGATTGATCATCAAACATTTGAAGTTAAGCAGACCATGACACAAACTTTCATGTTAAAGTTCAGCAGAAAGACTTGACGGTGAAGACTTCTTCAGAAAAATGGACCCTGACCTGTGTCAGTATGCATAAGATTTTCACAAGCATTAAACTATGAAATATTGGCACGAGCAAGACTTTCAGAGTCTCCCAGGATACATGTATATCTCCAAAGGACATTGAGGAAAGTTAGCATTATGGTCTGCTAAACTTCAAATGTTTGATGACTAATCATGTCACATTTGACAACCAATTTGACCATGTTTTGGCATCAAGTGTTCACACTTAGATTCAAGCAACAGTATCACCTGTAAATTGAACATTTATCATTCAGAGAATACAGGTCGAGAAGTACAGTAAAAACTAACTCAATTCAGTATTTACCTTTAAATTATAATGATTTTCAACCACATATAGCCATATATGAGGACTTTAAGTACCTGTTTGATATTTTCTTTCCTTTGGACCCCTGAGCTGTCTGAAAAATCTCTCTCTCCAATTTTGCGTCCGTGAGCTTGTGTTATCAATGCAGAACAATGGTGGGACCACATGTTTCCCATACTCCCTACCAGAAATTATCTTCTCTATTTGTGACTTAATCACTGTAATGTCTTCAAATGGTTTGTCAGCATGTGTACCGACAATGAGTACTGGAGGTCGCAAATAGGGCAGCCTACTTTGAGCACCGATATCTGGTTCTCCTTTCACTTGTGTAATGCTATGAATTGTAGTAAGCCACGATAGCAAATTCTCCAGATTGGTTTCGTTGTTTGGGTTTTCCACAGGAATATTACGACTTCCTTGTCTAACACAGTGTTCAGCTGGGGCATGTAATGGCTTACTGAGGTTGTGCACTAAAATGTAGAGTGCACGTGACGATAAGAAAAGAGGGTGAGAGGCATAGTACAGATGCTGTCCAGCAAAATCCCACACATCCAAACTGGCAACAGATTCTTCTTTAGTGATATCACTTTCATCATGTTCACCTTCAACATACTCCAGAAACTGACGTGTGACATCATCGGAGGGTGAAGTGGCTTTGATCATTACCTCAGACTCATTCAACTCAATTTCACTTCCACATTCAGGGAAATATTCACCTTCGCTAACATGGGACTGCTTTGACACTGAATTTGCCTTTCTTAATGGTGAGGAAATTTCAGAGTCTACAATCTCCTCAACCTAGAATAGATTATCAAACAAAAAGAATGACTGACATAATATTAATATTAAAAGTAAGTCGCAGAGGTACTCAAACAAGGCCCTGGCTGACAGTTCCATGTCTTCCACACAACATGCAATCAGATGGAAATTTATTCTACATTACCGCCAAAAACTAAGTTACCACCTCTCGTCTCTTTTCTCGCGAGACGGGTCTCATTTCTCTGGAGATGTTTCTCATTTCTCTCGAGAATCACTGAAGCATTTAGTATGGCATGTATTACCTGTAAGAAACTGGATGTGTAATGCTTGTTGCTCTGCAGTTCACTTGCAAATCAATGGGACCGAGTAACAGCAGATACATGTATGCATTGATGCATTGATCGTCACTCGATTCATATCAAACAAATATCAAACATAGGTAGTGATAATTATTAGCACTGAATTTGCTTCATCTGAGAACACGATTGTTTTTAACAACAATTTGCAAAGGAAAGGAAATAGTTCCTAGAAATAGCCACGTAAGGTTTAAAATCTCCATAAACTACAAGAAGAGTTACATGCGTTGTAACTCATGGGGTCGCGCATGGGTTCAAAGAGTTGATTTTGCAAATCTTGCTCAGTGCGAATTAGCCTGAATTTCAGCGATCTCCTCCTCTCGCTAAGTCTCGGGAGAGAGACGTCTGAAAGCACTGGGCGATAATGCTGTCCGGTGACGTCACGAGTGAAATGTGGTAATTTATGAAATTCACACACGACCTTCAGCGCAAAAACAAGTCTAGACAAAACCGTTAAGTTTTGGTGACGTCAATCATCTCCGCCTCCTTATCGACCGTATGCAAAATTTACAAAAAGTCTTAAACTTTGCAGCGGTCCACTCGTAACAATTATCATTTTAATTTCAGAATGCTCGGTTAGCTCACTAAATACACTGGAATTAAATATTCCTTGAAATTTGTAACTGAAGACGGGCGGATTGTAATTGGGTTTCTCAACGGCCATTCGCATGCATGACTGACCCCAAGTTGGAGAGCAAGCAAATCTACAACGCGGCGAACTAAATTATTTCTTTACGTATTCGTGGGGCTACGGACTGAAAAAAACTTCTAATGAAACTTTGTGCTAATTTTGTGGTAATAGGTTATAAGTTTTATAGGTTTAAGTATATGTTCAGCCCGTAGCCCCAAGAAAATAGGTGCAGAATAATTTGTTTGCTCGCGTGCAGATTTGCTTGCTCTCGGAGTCATTCATGCATGAGAATGGCCGTTGAAAAACCCAACAAACGTCTTCATTTATGGATTTCAAGGAGTGTTTAAAACCAGTGTATTTAGTGTGCTAGCCGTACATATCGAAAGTCAAATGATAATTTTTACGAGTGAACTGCTGCAAGTTTTCAGACTTTTTTTCAGGTAAATTTTGCATACGACTAACTTTCGTTTGGAAAATGGCTGTGCTGCTTTGAAAGTTCAATCGCTACTGACTAGTGGAGCCATATGATGACTATGATATATTAAGGACTTCCCATATCCCGTAGGCAAGATTACGAATACATCGCTTCCGCTAAGAAATTCTGCAACTGCCTTTTCCTGTTGCGGATAGAGGTTTTGAACTCCAAATGTCGAGCATACACCAGAAACGGCTTTAACTCTTGTGGCTTTAGCTCGCGACTTTCTTCTGCCATCTTCAGTGAACGCACAAAGTTTGGCAATGAAATTATTCAAATTATTCGCGTCGGGCAAATAAATTAACACAGCAACCAATCAGAACCACTACCAGGTTTTCGGGTAGTGACGTCACCGGACAGCATTATCGCCCATTGCCTTCAGACGTCTCTCTCCCGAGACTTAGCGAGAGGAGGAGACGGCTGAAATTCAGGCTAAGTGCGAATGAACTGCACCCTCCATAATTTTTCAATCCTGATACTGTAGCTATTTTCATTAACTTGGAATGCAGTTGCCTACATTTATTTGCTCTACAATAACCATTGACCCAAACATTTAATTTTGTGCAGAAGAAAAGTTTTCCAGCTTTCAGCCGTCGTCTGCATAAAAGCATCACAGAAATTGTTGGAAAAACGAAATCTCTGGTTCTATATGGTAAAAATTGTTCATTCAAACGCCCAAGACAGGAGTTATCAAGGTTTCTGAGATGCGCCCTTTGCATTAGTTTTAGTTTTTTTCTGCCAGGGAAAGTTTTCTCTGGCAGCATGCATCGATTAATGAACTTTATTATTCTCCGAAGTGTCAATGCAAACACTAAAAATTTCCCTGGTTCTATTTAACATGAATTGTTCATCCTAATGCTGAAATGCTATGTCTTTGAAGATGGGAATTTCTAATAAGGTTTGTGTGATGTGATGTTTGCACTAAGTCAAAGCTTTTGCAAGGGAAAGTTCTGTCTAGCGGCACATGTTGACAAGTTGATTACACCATTTGCAACAAATGAACTTTTGTTTAGCAAAGCGTCACGGCAAAAACATCCCTGGTTCTATTTGGCACAAAGCTTGTGTTCTTAAGTGTACGCAAGTATACATTACTAAAGTGATGAAAACTATTAACCAACAAAAAGCCAAAGGCCTTATCTCAGTTTTAATCTGTACAGTTATTTTGAGCCACTCTCGCATTCACATGTTCCTTAGCACATGACCAAAGTCTCCCCACTGTCAGTGATAAAATCTACCATTTGCAAACAAAAATTTTCATCAAGAATGACTTAACATGGTTTAGATTTTTTATGGCTTACACTCAAACTTTTTAAAAATAGTAATCACATCATTAAGAAACTTCCCAAGACCTCTGTGTAATGGAAGCCATATACGTTGGAAGGTGAACAATTTGTTTGTGCGTCAGTATGGGTGAGAGTCAATGTCTTCAGCTGTATTTGTTTACGTTTTGACAGATATAAATAATTTGTAGACCATGTAAACAGCAGTTCATGTCGATCAAAGCATTCGAAGTAAAGTTTCACCACATCCGTTCATTACTTTTGGCCACTGGAGTGGCTGCCATCATCCGTTTGAAACATTTCTAAGGTTGTTTGCCCTTCTGAATTTACAGATTACATTTCACGATTTGGATTGGTCCAACTTCAAATAAAGTTTAGCTCATGAAAAGTTTGATGTCTGAATTGAGCTTTCGAGTTTAAATCTTATTGTCAAGAGTTAAGAATTTGTCGCTTTAATCATAGTTACCTATGTCTTTTTAAAAACTAGACGCATATTTGTGTTCACTCGGGCTTTGAGTTGGGGAGAAAGATTGTTTTTGTTGTATGTACTTTGCAGGGCTCGAAATTGCGACCAATATGGTCGCCAATGCAACTAACTTTTTCTCCTTGGCGACTAAAATTTTTGTTTAGTCGCCAGTTTGGCGACTGTTCCGTTGAGCAAAAGACCAAAACGCCAATTACGAAGGAAGAATCTTATTTATTGTAACAATTCAATTCGATCTAAAAAAGCAAAGAAATCATGTTGGCACGCGGCCTTACAAGTGTCCAAAACAATGCGTAAACTGAACTTGCAAATCAACTAAAACTTACTTCTTGACTGCCTCCGTAACTGACTTCTTAACTGGTTAGCAATATCTGGTTAGCAATAACTGTACTGGTTAGCAATAACTGGTGAGCGCACAGACTTGATCACCGTTGTTTTAAACTAATGCATTACGCGACAAGCTTCATTGCGATACGATGTAAATTCAAATACAGCACCCGCGCAACATTAACGTAAACAGCGCGCGCGTTAAACTTAACAAATCGGAAAAACTGAATGTTCAGCGAAACAGCGACCTTTAACATGATTTAAAAGTACAATAAAGCATTAAAGTTTAAACAAACATCATCCTGCTTTGCGTTTGTCGTAAAAGAATGGGCCAAATCGCATAAAAAAAGCCACGTTCCCTCTAAACTTTACGGACTCCTGTTCGCAATATTTTCTGCGACGCAATCAGAGTTTCTCTCCCTGGAACCACACAGGAGCAGCAGGAGCCGCAGAATTTTAAAAAATACCGCTGAACGATAACAATTTTGAGAAGAAAAGGTTAGCTTTAGGCTCAAAGGTAATCAGGTGTTTAGATGAAGCTTGGCGAAAATGACAATTTATAGCGTTGTTTAGTTTATTGCGTGACGTGCTCTCATGGCTCAGAAGTGGTTGCCTAGCACGTGATCGAAATCTGCCCGATCAAATTTCTTTCCAGGATAAAAATAGCCGCGTTGGGAACGAAAACGCTGTGTTTATTTCACAAGTTTTGCAAGTTTCTGCGAGCATTTTTTAGTTTCTTTGTACAAAGCTTAACTCAACAACGATATATTTATTAAAACTGTAGAAATTGTACGCGAAAACTGAGAAGTCGTTAATTTCTACCGCGAAAACGAAGCCAGCATTTTTATGCTGAAATACAAGTAAATCTCTGTTTTCGGCGAAACATGCAAGTTGGGCGCCGCCGCGCGAAATGAACACGATGCGGAACCTAAATTTGTTTTCATTCTACAAACTGGTGGCGACTGGGGGGGGGGGGGGGGGGGGGGAAAACTTTGCATCTGCGACTATAATTTCTCCAGTTAGTCGACAAAAGGCGACCTATGATTTTTTTTAATTTCGAGCCTTAAAATCAGACAGATGGACGACAGAGAAATAAAGGTATATAAACACCGACTGAGGTGCTGATGAGGATGTTCATTTCTAGCAGTCTGGTCTGCCATGATCCTCAGTTGGTCTGTTGTTCTTAAGAGCATCCAGTTGGAAAATGTTACATGCTGCACTTGGTGGGTTTCGCATAAAGACATCTACAATCTTAAGTTAGAGAGAAGAACACCTTGTTAAGGGATGCCCTGTAATAATAAAACTCTACCTCACATTGCTAAAACAGATCAGCTGACAATTCTTGGTGGAACTGAAGAGATTCAAGGTAATCAACTACATGGTAACCTATTACCAGAAACTCCATCATCCAGTTTTTCCTTCTCATTATGCTTAACCCTTTTCAACCCTGGATCCAGGCCCACAGATGACAATTAAGCTGGTGTCATTAACTTTTTCAGCAGGGGCTCTGTTTGTCACAGGGGTTAGGGTTGTAACTACCCATGTAAAAAAAAACCCTACATTTCCTGTGCCACATCCTGTACCACCCGCCAAAAAGCACTCATTGGATCTCTTATTGTTCTATTGTTCTTGAGGACAAATAAACCAATCAGAATCCGACCTTACTAAGGGATATTTTTTAGAGGACTTTAGGGGACCAAGAAAGTGTTTTTTTGCCTTAAAATCATGCGCAACAATCTCCATGAAAGCTTGGTTCACTCATCATAATGTTCGCTCATAAAGAGATCTCTCGTAAGTTTTGATGAGGAACCCATTCTGAAAGGTTTCTCATCTTTAGTGTGGTTCTAACTGCGAATGGCGTGTGGAATCCTTTGGTAACTTTTGAGGGTAATTTACATAGTATTTGTGCTGATCTTCCACTGCATACACCTTTTCATTCGGTCCGCCATTACACCATGCCCCATCAGAGTCAAATTGTCGTGCATGCGTGTTAAGGAATTGCAAATGTGGTCTGAGTCTAAAAAAAAACTAAGCCAAAATTTCAACTCGGCGTTTCTTTAGAAAGCCCGGTAATATAACAACATTTATAGAGGATGTCACAAATCTACAATTTCAAGGATAAAAAAAACAAAAAGATATGTCCTATAATATGTTACTCGCTAACAGTTCCAGCTAATATTTTTAAAACTTTTCTAGGCTGCAGTCTCCAGTATCCACAGGAATCCCTGCCAAGGCATGTACTCCTCTGTACTCAAAAAAAAGATTCTAGGTCCGTCTTAAAGATAGTATAGATCACAGTTTATCATGACAAGCTGATCTTGTGGTTGATTATTTTTTCTCTTGAATCATACTCAAATAAGACCTTGTTAAGTGCCCCTATCATCAAACTTGTTATTTTTCCCATCTGATCTATATTCAGCAATGAACTTCGAAGAAAATTTTTGCAACTTGGATAAAAAAGCGGGTTTTTATGATTGTTAAAAAAACTTAGGAAAATCCTATTTTCTGTCGGTCTACCCGTGCACCGCTGATTACACATCATCGACTGCCACAAGTTGTGACGTAGCATTCAGAACGTGTGACTTCAGGCTTGACTTATCTCGCTTGTTTTACCTCTGTAAATTTAGCTTCGTAGTCCATGCAAAATTCTCTTCCAGCATTTTGTATGAACTACTAAGTAAATTTACAGAGGTAAAACAAGCGAGATGAGTCAAGCCTGAAGTCACGTGTTCCTTAATCTATGTCACAACTCATTCCAAAACAAGGGAAGACTCGTGCCAATGGTAAACCAAAATGGCAGCAAATTTGAATGTTTTTTAAAACTTCTAAAAAGATTGCATTTTATTCAAATTGAAACTTTTTTCGCAAAAGTTCATTGGATGATATATAGAATCAGATAGAAAATAAAAATTTTGACAATATGGGCCCTTTAATATCGGTCCAGTTGACACGCTTCTCGGTGTATTAATTCAATATCATTGTGTATTTTGAACTGGTTTATTGTTAACACCAACTGTAGCAACCTAATAAGAAATGTGCTATTCCGAGACAGGACATGACTGTTTGATAATTAAATTAGTAATGGTTTATCGATGATATGAAATTTTGCGCATTGAATGACACAAAATCATTTTTTTTTAAGTTAATAACATTACTTCATTTTTCTCCAGCAGGAATAAGCGAGCATATCTTCCTTTGAATGTTTTTGAGAAAACAAGCGTATCATGTTACAAACTTTGTGAGGAAAAACAACAAGTATCAAGTTACAAATGTTGGCGTTGAAAAATAAAATTATCATGTTTGCTAGTGATGAATGAAATTCAACATAAACCCCCACATTAAATTTAAAAACCATCTTGACAAACAGTAAGTGTACATGAAAGTTATTTTTGGGCCTTGAACTAACAAGTTACATCCAGGCAGCAGATGATGCAAAAGTCCTGCGTTTTGTCATGTGGGCAAAGAAAATAATATAATTTCTTGTTCTTCTATCAGTTTTAAACATCAAGTTGCGTTCTTTTTGCTGATGTTTTCTTAACATTTTTGCCCTTCATTTATTCTGCTTAAAATAATATTAATGTAATATATTACATTGTATATTTTACAATGTTGTGAAACATACTCCTGTGTGCATGGTTACTGCGCATATGGCTTATTTTTTATGCTTGAGGTTAGTTTCTGAAAATGTAAAAAAATCAACCTGGGGATTTAGGGATGGTTGCATGCAATTTCATTTGGGAATCAATGGGTTAATACTGCCTGGTTGAGGTCTGCAAGTGGTTCTCCTTCATCCTGCACAAGCATAGAAGCAACTGACTGCCTGTCTCTGGGTTGATCCTCATCACATTACGAAGAAGGAAGATGTAATCAGGAGTGTAGCCAACCTTCTTTGCATATAAAACTCTCTCTGAAACTGGCCAGTTTCAGCAAAACACTCGGATAACCTGAAAAATTGTAGTTCAAGCATTGTTAAATATTGCATTGAAGCCACTTACCCTTGTGAGGTAATACATAGAAGCAAGGGCAATAATTATTTCATAATAACTAAAAACTGCAACAATGTCCCTAAATTAATTACGTAAAATTACCCTTGTTTGGCACATTCGCTCGGAGATACACTGATAAGGCAAGAGTTGGATCAACTTGCTTCACTAAATCACCAAGCTCTTCACTGCATTCCAGCTGTTGAGACAGAGTAGCCATGTCAGGCACTTAAAGGTAACAATCAACTCCAAAACAATTCAGGACTTAAAAAAGAAAAGACTAGCCTCTCAGGTTTATAAGAATTTGTTTCATAGACTGTTATAATCATCAATCGAAAGATGGTGATAATAGTGTTCATCATAGAGGCTAAGATTATTTACAGCTTGTACTTACCAATCAGTACTAGCGTATTGCATTGCTAAAATATAATTTTTAGTGAGCTTTGTTAGTAAGTCACTTTTCCCTTTGTCCTGTTTTGGCAAATAAGCTAATATTATTCTTACATGTACCTATAAGCCCTGGGATTTTCTCTATTTTTGCTGTCAGTAACACTAACTTTTAAATTAAAGGAAATTAAATTTAAATCAAACTTACATTAACCTCGTCACCAATACACGAGCCTGGTATGCTAACTTTTAATTAAAGGAACTGAAATTTAAATCAAACTCAACGGCCTGTTTTGCCTAACAATCTTTCCAGGTGCCCAGAGGGCAAAAGCCAAAAAGTAGGAGTGGCCAACAGGTAATGTTTTGGGAGCTGCTGCAAAAATTTAGGCTGCCCAAAAGGACTTCCTTGGGTGCCCCAGGCTGCTGGGCTCCTGTTAGGCAGCAGCCTTAAACTTCACATTAAAACTGTCACTGCACAAAGATCTAACAATGCCTTTTTTACCATAACCATTCATACAAGTCTAGAAGTTCAGTTTGGAAAGACAGTACTGATCAAAAGAAACCTAACAGGGAACACTTGACAGAATGCATTCAGTGGATGTTCTACACATGTTCCTGTCCCTGTTCTTTATCCATTCCATATCATTTCTGTACCTGTTACATATCTGTTCCATATCCATTCTCTATCTGTTCTGCTCTGCTCTGTTCCCATCTGTTAGTGGTCCATTGGTAAGTGTTCCTGGAACTTGTTCAGGAGAGCGAGTTTTCTGCAGCAAGGAGGAAGAAGATGGTGTTGTAACTTGAAGGCCAGTTAGGGAGAATGCTTTTTCCATATTTGTGATTGGTAACCGTTCTGTATCCGTCCTGTACATGTTCTCAAACATGTTTCCTGCTAGGTTTTCTTCTGAGTGGTACTGGAGGGTTCTTGAAAGAAATCCACCTTGGAATAACTAGAAGCTGTGTTGCATTTTAAAAGGTGGAGGCTTTAACAACTGACTTTTAAGAAAATTCTTTTTTCTAATCAGGGCGTTCTACGACACCACAGACAATCCAGAGGTTTCAGCAGGTACCATCTCAGCAAGGCCAAACATCTCCTTTGTTGCAATATTTTGGCATTTTATTAGACCAGGGGAAACTCAACAAGTTGAGTCACTGGAGCTCTGTAAACCTGTTTTACAGCAAGGAAGGAAACAGCTTCTTGAGAAGTGGCTTAAAGAGGAAAAGGTATTAAATAATAATAATCCTTATTATCAACACACCTCCTGTAATGTGGCTAAATGTAATTTAGGCAGAGTTCATCTCAAGCCAATGCCAATGCGGCCAGCAATCGCCCAATTTGCATACGTGACCTGTGGGGTACCTGTATAGCTTGGAGTTGCCTTGTGGCCTATTTACATTTTGCCACATTGCAGCTGATCTTTGTGGATCATTTGCGTAGTCGGCTTATCTTTGCTGATCTCTAGCTGCCATTTGTCAAAAAATTGCTAATTTTTTATGAATCATTGCGGATTCTTGTTCCCAGCCCTCCCCCCTCGAGGTCCATGAGTTTAGGTAAGTATAGGGTTACAGTACATAGGTAACTCCTGTGATGGTGCCAGGTGGCAGTTGCCTGCAGGGGTGGTTCTTGCTGGCAGGGTTGCATAGATACCTCCCTGCTGTGCCTGAAGTGTTCAAGCCCCTTACCAAGCTCTTGTATTGGTGACGAGTTTAATTTAAGTTTCAAGGCTGCTGCCTAACAGGAGCCCAGCAGCCTGGGGCACCCAAGGAAGTCCTTTGGGCGCCTAAATTTTTGCAGCAGCTCCCAAAACATTACCTGTTGGACTCCTAACTTTTTGGCTTTTGCCCTTCTGGGCTCCTTGAAATATTGTTAGGCAACAGCCTTGAGTTTGATTTAAATTTAATTTCCTTTAATTTAAAAGTTAGCTTACCAAGCTCGTGTATTGGTGACGAGGTTAATTTAAGTTTGATTTAAATTTAATTTCCTTTAATTTAAAAGTTAGTGTTACTGACAGCAAAAATAGAGAAAATCCAGGGCTTATAGGTACATGTAAGAATAATATTAGCTTATTTGCCAAAACAGGACAAAGGGAAAAGTGACTACTAACAAAGCTCACTAAAATTATATTTTAGCAATGCAATACGCTAGTACTGATTGGTAAGTACAAGCTGTAAATAATCTAGCCTCTATGATGAACACTATTATCACCATCTTTCGATTGATGATTATAACAGTCTATGAAACAAATTCTTATAAACCTGAGAGGCTAGTCTTTTCTTTTTTAAGTCCTGAATTGTTTTGGAGTTGATTGTACCTTTAAGTGCCTGACATGGCTACTCTTCTCAACAGCTGGAATGCAGTGAAGAGCTTGGTGATTTAGTGAAGCAAGTTGATCCAACTCTTGCCTTATCAGTGTATCTCCGAGCGAATGTGCCAAACAAGGTAATTTTACGTAATTAATTTAGACATTGTTCAGTTTTAGTTATATGAAATAATTATTGCCTTGCTTCTATGGTATTACCTCACAAGGGTAAGTGGCTTCAATGCAATATTTAACAATGCTTGAACTACAATTTTTCAGGTTATCCAGTGTTTTGCTGAAACTGGCCAGTTTCAGAAGATAGTTTTATATGCAAAGAAGGTTGGCTACACTCCTGATTACATCTTCCTTCTTCGTAATGTGATGAGGATCAACCCAGAGACAGGCAGTCAGTTTGCTTCTATGCTTGTGCAGGATGAAGGAGAACCACTTGCAGACCTCAACCAGGTCAGTATTAAACCCATTGATTCCCAAATGAAATTGCATGCAACCCATCCCTAAATCCCCAGGTGATTTTTTTACATTTCAGAACTAACTCAAGCATTAAAAATAAGCCATATGCGCAGTAACCATGCACACAGGAGTATGTTTCACAACATTGTAAAATATACAATGTAATATATACATTAATATTATTTTAAGCAGAATAAATGAAGGGCAAAAATGTTAAGAAACATCAGCAAAAAGAACGCAACTTGATGTTTAAAACTGATAGAAGAACAAGAAATTATATTATTTCTTTGCCACATGACAAAACGCAGGACTTTTGCATCATCTGCTGCCTGGATGTAACTTGTTAGTTCAAGGCCCAAAAATAACTTTCATGTACACTTACTGTTTGTCAAGATGGTTTTAAATTTAACTGTGGGGGTTTATGTTGAATTTCATTCATCACTAGCAAACATGATAATTTTATTTTTCAACGCCAACATTTGTAACTTGATACTTGTTGTTTTCCTCACAAAGTTTGTAACATGATACGCTTGTTTTCTCAAAAACATTCAAAGGAAGATATGCTCGCTTTATTCCTGCTGGAGAAAAATGAAGTAATGTTATTAACTTAAAAAAAAATGATTTTGTGTCATTCAATGCGCAAAATTTCATATCATCGATAAACCATTACTAATTTAATTATCAAACAGTCATGTCCTGTCTCGGAATAGCACATTCTTATTAGGTTGCTACAGTTGGTGTTAACAATAAACCAGTTCAAAATACACAATGATATTGATTAATACAACCGAGAAGCGTTTCAACTGGACCGATATTAAAGGGCCCATATTGTCAAAATTTTTATTTTCTTATCTGATTCTATATATCATCCAATGAACTTTTGCGAAAAAAAGTTTCAATTTGAATAAAATGCAATCTTTTTAGAAGTTTTAAAAACATTCAAATTTGCTGCCATTTTGGTTTACCATTGGCACGAGTCTTCCCTTGTTTTGGAATGAGTTGTGACATAGATTAAGGAACACGTGACTTCAGGCTTGACTCATCTCGCTTGTTTTACCTCTGTAAATTTAACTTAGTAGTTCATACAAAATGCTGGAAGAGAATTTTGCATGGACTACGAAGCTAAATTTACAGAGGTAAAACAAGCGAGATAAGTCAAGCCTGAATTCACACATTCCTGAATCTACGCCACAACTCTGAGCATGTCGATCATGTGATCAGCGGTAAGGGTAGACCGCAAGAAAATAGGATTTTCAAGTTGTTAAAATTCATAAAAAAATCGCTTTTGATCCAATTGCAAAATTTTTTTTGCCGAAGTTCATTGCATGAAATATAGGATCAGATGGAAAAATAAAAAGTTGATGATATGGGCACTTTAAACAAGTCTTATTGAGTATGTTCAAGAAAAAACTAATCAACACAAGATCAGCTGTCATAGAAACTGGATCTATCCTATCTTCTAAGACAGGACTAGAATCTTTTGAGTACAGAGGAGTACATGCTTGGCATGGTTTACCTGTGGATACTGGAGACTGCAGCCTAGAAAAGTTTTAAAAATATGTAGGCTGGAACTGTTAGCGATTAACATATTCTAGTATATATCTTTTTGTTTGTTTATCCGTGAAATTGTAGATTTGTGACATCCTCTATAAATGTTGTTTTATTATTACTCGGGCTTTCTAAAGGAAACGCCCGAGTTTGAAATTTTGGCTTAGTTTTTTTTTTTCGCTCCAGACCACAGTTTGCAAGTCCTTAACACGCATGCACGACAATTTGACTCTGATGCGGGCATGGTGTAATGGCGGACGAAGGAAAAGGTTATGCAGTGGAAGATCAGCACAAATACTATGTATAATACCCTCAAAATGGTTACCAAAGATTCACACGGCATTCGCAGTAGACCCACACTAAAAGATGAGAAACCCTTTCAGAATGGGTTCCTCCACAAAACTTACGAGAGATCTCTTTATGAGCGAACATTTATGACTGAGTGAACCTAGCTTTCATGGAGATTATTTGCGCATGATTTAAGGCAAAAAAACATCTTTCTTGGTCCCCTAAAGTCCTCTAAAAATATCCTTAGTAAGTCGATTCTGATTGGTTTATTTGTCCTCAAGAACAATAGAACAATAAGAGATCCAATGAGTGCTTTTTGGGGGTGGCTACAGGTGGCACAGGAAATTGTAGGGTTTTTTTTTTACATGGGTAGTTACAACCCTCACCCCTGTGAAAAACAGTAGCCCCCTGCTGAAAAAGTTAATGAAACCCCCTTAATTGTCATCTGGGGCCTGGAATCCAGGGTTGAAAAGGGTTAAGCATAATGAGAATGAAAACTGGATGATGGAGGTTTCTGTAATAGGTACATGTAGTGTTTACCTTGAATCTCCTTCAGTTTTCCACCAAGAATTGTCATCTGATCTGTTTTAGCAAATGTGAGGTAGTTTTATTATTTACAGGGCAATCCCTTAACAAGGTGTTCTCTCTAACTTAAGATTGTAGATGTCTTTATGGAAACCAACCAAGTTCAGGCATGTACATCTTTCCTACTGGATGCCTCTTAAGAACAACAGACCAACTGAAGATCATCTGCAGACCAGACTGCTAGAAATGAACCTCCTCACAGCACCTCAGGTCGGTGTTTATTATACCTTTCTTTCTCTGTCTGTCCATCTGTCTGATTTTTCAGGGCTCGAAATTAAAAAAATCGTTAGGTCGCCTTTTGGCGACTAACTGGAGAAATATAGTCGCCAGATGCAAATTTTCAGTCGCCAGTTTGTAGAATGAAAACAATTTTCAGGTTCCGCTCGTGTTCATTTAGCGCGGCGGCGCCCAACTTGTATGTTTCGCTGAAAACTGAGATTTACCTGGATTTTAGCATGAAAAATGCTGGCTTCGTTTTCGCGGTAGAAACTGTAGAAATTGTATGCGACTTCTCAGTTTTCGCGTACAATTTGTACAGGTTTAATAAATATATCGTTGTTAAGTTAAGTTTGGTACAGAGAAACTAAAAAATGCTCGCAGAAGAAATGAACACAGCGTTTTCGTTCCCAACACGGTTATTTTTATGCTGGAGAGAAATTTGATCGGGGCAGATTTGATCACGTGCTAGGCAACCACTTCTGAGCCGTGAGCGGGCGTCACGCAATCAACAAAACAACGCTATAAATTGTCATTTTCGCCAAGCTTCATCTAAACACTTGATTACCTTTGAGCCTAAAGCTTACCTTTTCTTCTCAAAATCGTTATCGTCCAGCGGTCTTTGCAAAATTCTGCGGCTCCTGAGCGGTTCCAAGAGAGAAACTCTAATGACGTCGAAGAAAATATTGCGAACAGAAGCCCGTAAAGTTTGGAGGGAATGTGGCCTTTTTATTGCGATTAGGCCCATTCTTTTACGACGAACGCAAAGCAGGACAAGATAAGATGTTTATTTTAACTTTAATGCTTTATTGTACCTCTAAATCATGCAAAATTCAGGTCGCCAAATTGGCGACTAAACAACAATTTTAGTCGCCAATGAGGAAAAGTTAGTCGCATTGGCGACCGTATTGGTCGCAATTTCGAGCCCTGTTTTTAACTCAGCCAGAACCCAACCAGAAGCTATTGTAAGATGTTAATTACAGGGTTCGTACAAAGTCTTGAATTCTTGAAAAAGTCTGGAAATTTGCGAACTACTTTTCCAGACCTGGAAAAAGTATGGAAATTAAAGGCAAAGTCTTGAAAAATGGGATGAAGTCTGGAATTTTTTTCAAGGGGGAGCAGGTGTTTCAAAGCTAGCTGAAATCTTTGCAATGTAGCTGATTTCAGTTGCATTAACTTGGCCAAACGGCAAAACACTTCATAATAAAATGCAGTACGGTCGGAGAATGAGATTCAAGTTCGAGAGCCCAGTCTCCAATGCCCTGCATTGCATTATGGTTCATTGTGTTTGTTTCTCGGGCCATGAAGAATCTCACTGTTATCTTGAGTCTGGAAAATAAAAAAAATGGTTTGGAAAAAGTAATTAGTACATATTGAATATCTGTACCTCTCTGTGTGCAGTACAACTCCTCCCGTCAATGCACGGTATTATCCGACTATTTTTCACTAAATCTGAAATTTTTCTGTCTCGATTTCAGCTTTGGTATCCCCATAGAATAGATATGACATTTTACGGAAAAGTGATGTTAAATTAAGAAGATAGGATCACTCAATCAGACACAGCTAGACAGTGTGTCTGAGAGTGAGAGAAAATGAGCCAATCACATGAAGTGTTCCTGTGTGTTTCACGTGCAGTTCAAAAGGTCATGCTAGTTGGCTGTGATTGGTGGTTTTCGATCTGTATTTTTTTTGTAGCTGAGAAATCTTTACCCATGACGCAAACCGGTACCGTTGTAAATTTTCACAATTTGCACTCACTTTTAGGTCAATTTGGTAGTTTGGTTTTTGAGCAGACAGAATCAAGTGACTAGTGTTGGTTCATGGTTAAAAAATACCTTTTTCAGAGAGATGCAAACGGAAAATTTCTCGTCGAAGAAATGGCCAGCTTGTTTCCCATCAAGTCGTGACCGATCCCAGCTGTGGTTTGTCCGTTTTCTTTTGCGGTTTCATCTAACATCTGATTGGTCGCAAAACAAAAAATGCAAATGAGATGACTATGGCGTTCCGTTACGGACAAAATCTTCAAAACGCGTTCATATAAATCGAACCGTACCAAATTAAATTGAACCGCATACATATAAATCGAACTTACACAAATATCAATCGAACCGTACAAAAATAAATCTAACCGCATACATATAAATCGAACTTACACAAATATCAATCGAACCGTACAAAAATAAATCGAACCGCATACATATAAATCGACCGTACCGTACAGAAATATATAAATCAAAAATTCAAGAGCTGGTCAGCAGTTAGCAAAAATGGGCAGGTAGGTACTTCATATATGGTAATTGTTATGGGCTTAGGACCTTCCTGTAACTAGCGTGACGTGTTGTTTTGTATGGTGTACCATTGGGCCAAAATTCACAAGCAGCCAAACGAGCGACTTTGGTGGGATGTGTTTGCAGGATGTCATTGCCTGTTTTATGAACTTTTCTATCTTACACCCAGACAATGAGGGCCATTTATGGTGTTTGCATTATGTTTTTTTTTGCCCATGATTAACAAACACCTAACTAGCTGGAAGAATGCTTGGGTCTATCATCCAGTAAGGACGGAGAAAAACAAGTCTCTCATGCAACTATGGATCAGAGGCTTGCAGGAAGCATGGGGGTCACAGTCCTTGGACGTGTGTGGTTGGACAAGATATAAAGGAGTGCCTAACCTAATTAAAAGATGAAAAGCAGTAGTAAACTCTTCTTTATTCAATACCCTAAAGGATATCAGGATTTTCTGAAAATATAAACTTCAACCCTACCATGCAAACAGATACCACATTGCAGACATTTACCCCAGGCAATAATTTTATGACAAACATATTTACCTAGGAGTCATTACCCGCTTCCCCCGCTTCGCCCGGGACATCTGCTAGTACACAAAATTACCTTCATACAGTACCTGGAAAACGTCATCTTCCAGCTAGTTAGGTGTTTGTTAATTATGGGCAAAAAGGATTACCATATATGAAGTACCTACCTGTCCATTTTTGCTCACTGCTGACCAGCTCTTGAAAGTACGATTTATATATTTCTGTACGGTACGGTCGAATTATATGTATGCGGTTGGATTGATATTTGTTTGGTTCGATTGATATTTGCATAAGTTCGATTTATTTGTTCGGTTGGATTTATATTTGTACGGTTCGATTGGTATTTGTGTAAGTTCGATTTATATGTATGCGGTTCGTTTTATTTTTGTACGGTTCGATTGATATTTTTGTAAGTTCGATTTATATGTATGCGGTTCGATTTATTTTTGTACAGTTCGATTTATATGAACGCGTTTTGAAGATTTTGTCCGTAACGGAACGCCATAGATGACTGATGATGTCATACACTCAACCTATTATTACATCAGTTTTATGAATAGAGCTCTCTTGGCCAATTTCCAGTGCAGACCATTGAAACTTGGTAGGCTAGTAGTTCTACAGGAAACACACCTACAGCTGTAAAAAGTTCTGTTCCCAGGGCAACTCACTCAGTCCCCAACAACTTCATTTCAATGTGTTAGTGATTTTCAGCTCGAAAAAATAGATCGCTAAAGGTGGCCAGAAATGCCTTTAATATTGGGGAGGTCGGGAACCCAGTATGTTGCCATGGTAAACAAACTGTTAAGCTCGTATTGTGGAGGAGATTTAGTAGAATCTTGCTGCAAAGAATCAAACATTTCTGATGCAAATTGGCTGAGATATCTTTTTTTATATCATATTTGATCAAAATTTGGTGGAGTGGATGACATCATCACTTGGCTAATTTGCACATTTAAAAAACTTGAATATCTCTGGAACGAGAACAAATAATTAAGAGATAATAATTCTAGGTATAACAATAATGTGGTTGTTGTTGTTAGTTGCTCTTTCAGTCTGTCTGTCCCTTTTTCTGCTATTATGTCTGTGATTGATTGATTACTCACTCGAATGGTCAATGGCTTAGTTGATTCTCTCCCTAACAGCAACCAGAATGTTTTTGGTCAAGATAAGTAAAACTTAAGCATTCTTGGGAGTTAGAGATGGCTGACATTTTTCTTCTGAAACAATTACAGTTCTCCCAAGAAATGTAAAGTTTATGACTAAGATTGACGTGTTATGTAGTCTTCAATCTAAATGCAAACAAACTTTTATCAGGTTGCAGATGCTATTCTTGGAAATCAGATGTTCACTCATTATGACCGTGCTCACATTGCCCAGCTGTGTGAAAATGCAGGACTGCTGCAAAGGGTAAGAGTGTCTTAACTCTCAAAAGATCAAAAGCTTTCTGCCAATAGTGAGCAGTTCTTTTTCTTTCCAATCTCGCTTTGCAAATAAAGCTGTCTTTCATACATTTATTACACCAGTGGAAAAAGTCAAGTTGGTGACAGTCAGTTTGGTTACTCGTTTTGCAGATTGATCTCTCTTCTGACTGTAAGCTTTGCAACAGGCATATCAAAGTCAAATTACGATGTTTGATTCACACGGTCATTAATAACATCTGAAGCATAATTCAAAACCACCATGTTGTAAAAGGAAGCAATATACCATAGCAATGATCTGATGTACTATAAAACAGGAACTTCCAAACGGTTAAATGAAACAGTTGAGTGATAATCGAGTGACTGCAAGAAGAATGCTTTTATCATTTTCACTGTAATAGTTCCTTTAAATCGTTTGAAACAACCACCTCGCAAAATGGATTTGTATGCCTGAAACATCCAGGATCTTCCACTATAAAGAGCCAGCTAATAGATGCTTCCATGGCTAGCAAATCTGGCATCCCGGCCATGAGGCTCGACACAAGTGTGCAAAAAGGCAATTATCATACTGACAAGACAGTGGAAAGAGGGAGGGGAAGCAATTGAGGAGAACCCCATGCTCTAGAAAATGCTCAATAAATGTACTTTGCTCTAAGAGCACGTGCTACTTTGGTACATATCTCAAGGTGGCTGGTCACACGTCAGACTGGTGCTTGTTGTCAATGCAATTATTATAATAATTATTGACCAGGGATGAACAAGGCTGCTGCCTAACAGGAGCCCGGCAGCCTGGGGCACCCAAGAAAGTCCTTTGGGCTCCTAAGTTTTTGCAGCAGCTCCCAAAACATTACTTGTTGGGCTCCTAACTTTTTGGCTTTTGCCCTTCTGGGCTCCTTGAAATATTGTTAGGCAACAGCCTTGGATGAATAGGAAAAAGTTGAACCATGTATAGCTGAAAGTGGGAATTAACTGAGATCAAAAATAAACTACAAGGTATATAAAATCATTACAGTAGAATTCCGAAAGTAACGGCCCCCGTTACTTTCGAATTTTGCGGGCAAAAGGGGCCGCTACTTTCGGGTAGCCGTTATTTTCGGACAGGTAAAAAACGTTTGTAACTCGAAACGGTCTCAGACAACGAGGGCGTGTATTATGAAATTTAAAAGTCATTCCATTTAGGCATATTCCTAAAATGTAACGTAACCAGATGAACAAGCAGTAAACAAAACAGACTAGCTTAAGCGGTACGCTATACATACACAATTACTAAAACTGTACAATACATTTTGACTCTTCACTGACAAATTAATTTCAATAAAGTATTGCAGTGTTCATAAGTTCACTCACAGATTAAAACATGCACAAACCGATTCTTTAAACGTTCTTTAGTCAAGCATGTGCATGTGCTCCAAGATAATCTGAGAATTTTTACAAGTTCTAGTTTTCTTATCTGTCTACACTGAAAGATAATCGTGGTTTCATGACAAACATTGGTGTTTTTCTTGTTTAAGTTACTTCCCAAAGAAGAGATATTATTTGTATTTCTCTCTTTCCAGTTGAATATATCGCGGTACTTCTTAAGAGTAATGCTTGAAGTAAACATCAAATACAGCAGTCACAACAATGTTTTTTGACCGTTTTGGGGTAATTTTTTAAAATACCGTTAATTTCGGGGGGCCATTACTTTCGGGGGGACCGTTACTTTTGGGATTTAATAGGGAGGCAAAAAATTAACGTTACTTTCGGGTAGCCGTTACTTTCGGGGGGGCCGTTACTTTCGGAATTCTACGGTAGTTTATTTGGAGATAAATTGAATTTTGTCAGACATTGATTATATTTGTTACTGGTGGGAGTGTCAATCACCTAATACTGACTGTGAGTCATACCTTATGCCTTCTGGCCTTATTAGTAATCTAGACAACTCCTTATTGTGTGAATGTGTTTGTTTCATACAGGCTTTGGAACACTATACAGACATTTTTGACATCAAAAGGGCAATTGTCCACACTCATCTTCTCAATCCTGAGGTAATGCATTGTGTTCTTAAAACTTATGTTAAATTTGAAATTCCCTTTTTTACTATGTGTATTTCTTATAATGACTTCAATGTGTTTTTTTATAGTGGCTGGTGAACTACTTTGGCTCATTATCTGTGGAAGATTCCTTGGAATGCCTGCGAGCCATGCTTACCCACAACATTCGACAAAACCTTCAGATCTGTGTGCAAGTGGCAACAAAGTACCATGAACAGCTCAGCACATCTGCTCTAATTGAGCTGTTTGAGTCATTCAAGAGTTTTGAGGGTAAAGAGTGTAGAACATTGAGCTTCTTGCAGGCATCCATTTTGTTGCTGAAAGATGCTCACTTGAATTTTTTTTCTGAAAGTAATTTGTCTGTTTAAGAAACATTTGGGGCATAGTGAATGGTTTGAACCCAGGAGTATCAGTAGTAGGCAAGCTTATTACCAAGCCAATGCGGTGGCCTCAGTAATATTATGTGGGGGGAGTAGCAGTGAGGCTTACAGAGGGTTTGCTTACATCACTTGCTAGCTTGCCCACGTTGTTTCCCTCCCTTCCTGCCACATTCTTTGGTAAGTTGTCATTCCATAGGTGCCTTGGAGGTGGGCTGTGGCTTGGCTGCCATGGTGACTGCCTTTGCTGAGGAGATTGCTGCTCTCCTCTGTCACTTCCTTTACAGCACCTACCCTCTAATACGTCAGTTGGGGTAGAATTTTAGAAGGTATTAATTTTGTGACTTGTGTATCCCTTTCAGCTTATGTTAAACTTTTATCCTAAACCTATTGTTGAAACTGTTTAACTTGCCAATAAGCAATCAGTTTATCTGTTTTGTATCTTGTAGGTTTGTTTTACTTTTTGGGATCTATTGTAAATTTTAGTCAGGAACCTGATGTCCATTTCAAGTACATACAGGTAAAGATTGATTAGAATGCAGATGAACTGAATGCCTTATTATAGATAGTGGTTTTGGTCCTGAGCTCTTACGTTTTCTTTGGAATTAAGCTATATCACCAGAGCTCTCAAAACTTTGAAGTAGACAGAGAATGTTTTGTGTAGGCAGCAGTAAGCTCTTTCAGACCTTCCTGAATGAAGAAAAAAGAACAAACCATTTTTTGTTTGGTTTTTATCAGATGCATTTGATTAATTTAATGAATTTATGGTATTACTTAAAGCATTGATTCCTCAGACACTACTGAAGAACTGTCAATGACTGTAGTCAAATGCCATAAAAATACGGGAATTATGGCATTTTAACTCAGTCAGTAACAGTTCACTATCCTTCTTTTTTATGTATTTCATTTCTGAATTAATGACTTCTCATGTGTGTTGTTTTGTGTTGCAGGCTGCTTGCAAAACTGGCCAAGTTAAAGAGGTAGAACGTATTTGTAGAGAAAGCAACTGCTATGATCCAGAAAAAGTTAAGAACTTTCTCAAGGTAAGAGGCCAATTTGTTTTTGTTTCCTTGTTCAAACTGTATTCAGTAACTTGGTGTTATAGCTTTTCCAACTACTAGCATTACAGTATTGTTTATAACCATGTTTATGCTTCAATCCACGCACAAAATGGCAAACCTCACCCAGAATGAAATATGTGCTGTGCTCTGTTCGAAAAAAGGCAATACAAACAACATGATGGAGAAAAAATGGCTATGTGAAATTTTGCACATAGCCGGTTTATTAAACTCTGAAAATCCAATACTTATACAACTGAAAAACTCTTTAAACATGTATTGCCGGCGAAGGTGAGGGCAATCAACCGCCTAGAAAATACAAACCACAGAACAAGGAAGATGCAGAAATGGGGAGGACTGAGGAAAAAAATTTTGTGTCAACGAGATCAAGAATGCAACATCCATTATACGACGATTGATAAATACGACATTACCTAAAGATGCCATCTTGAATTCAAAGTTCAAATCAGTACCCTCGATTCCACATTTCTAGCCTCTTTCCACATTACTGTATTCTTAAACTGTGTAAGGCTATATTGTCGCATAAAATTTTATTTGTAGACAAATAATGCATTTTAAAGGAAAGGACCAATTAAACTTAGTATCTGACATCTAATATATGACAGGGTTTTTTTTCACTAATGTAATACTCTGGTCAGCATCATGTTGCTTCAAGCAGTTTTAGATAATTATTTTGATGTAATTATTTCCTTTTATATTATGTTCCCATTTTAGGAAGCCAAGCTGACTGACCAATTGCCATTGATCATCGTCTGTGACAGATTTGACTTTGTTCATGACTTGGTCTTGTATTTATATCGAAAACAATCTTCAGAAGTACATTGAGATTTATGTTCAAAAGGTAATATGAATATATTGTTGGGCTGGAATCAGGTATTTTATGCGGTGATTGGTCTTTAACCCATGTTTAACAAAGACATTCTGTGTTGTTGTCCACCTGTTCAGTAACAGATCGCAGATAATGTTAAAGAAGTGGCCCAAGAGCCATTAGACGAGTGTCACTGATGTTGAATGAATGAAAAGTGTTTACTAAAAGATCAGTTGCAGCACATGTGTTACTTATCAATCAATAATAAACAAAGCTAAAAACTAGTCATGTATTACCAAATTATAAAATAAGCAATTATTGAATGAGACTGAGTAGGATATGAAGAATTCTGCAGGTCTAGGAGGGTGTTATCCACTTCAGCCTTCAGCCTCAGTGGATAACATCCTCTGGGATCTGCAGAATTCTTCATATCCTACAAAAGCTGAATTCACTAATTGCTTTATTATTCATTCAGAATTTTTCCCTGTTCTTAAGGTTACTGTAGATCTTCAAGGAACAAATTTTGTAAAAAAAACCCATTGCAAAGCTAAGACATTGATTTATAATTTGGTGGAAAAATTATTTTGAAATTGTTAAATGATCGCCGGATATCGACAGCACTGACAGTTACTCTGATGTGTGATAAGCATTAAATACTTTAGGGTCAAAAAACTTATTTAGTTTTGCACAGATTCTCTTATTTCAATCGAATTAATAGGGTATGTACATTTAACGGATTTTCATGAAATTTGGCCAAAATGTTCCTTGGTTGTTAGAGCTCCAAAGTGTGTGAGGCTTTAAGATATTTCAAATTCTGCTTTTACACCCTCTTACATGATGAAGATTGGCAAATATTCTTTTCGCTAAGTTGAAAATAGATTTTCTCAGCAGCCAATAAGAATATGGAAAAATCCTCACACACTTTTGTGGTTCATCAGCAGTTTGTTTCAAGGCAAACATCTTCAGTTTTGCATATACTCTTTAAGGCAATCATTACTCCAGATTCTACATTTTATAAGCTTCACAGTGATATATACTTTGCCAAGGTTTTATTGCTATCAATGTGCGTACGAACAATTTTCTGGAAGAGACTCCCGAAGGTCTACAGTGACCGTAAAGGAGTTTCACCTTTTTGCTTTGTTTTTCTGCTCACCAAAAAAACACAATCTTATCACCAGGTTTTCTCGGTCAATGGTTCAATAACCTGCAGCGGGCTGTACTTTTGACGTCATTTTGACATCATTGGTTCAATATGACAATTTTTAAACTTTTTCTTTAATTAAAAATCTCGCATTTCTGTAACTATGGCGACAGCCAATGGAACTAAATTACTCAAAACAAAGCTTTTTTCCAAAGTTCCTGAGCTCTATGATCCCAAAAACAATTCAAGACATGATTTCAGACATATTCAAGAATTATTCAAGATTGCAAGCAGAAAAACTTAGCAGAATTGTGTTTTGTGATGCAAACATGTTCAGTTTAGCCTCTTCCAGGTGTTCAGTTAGTCAGGGTGCAGTGCAGAAAACCGGCACGCGAAAAAATAAAAGCGCGGCGAGAGGAAGCGAGAGAATGCCTGTGGGCAAACTTAACAAAAGGTTGTTCCGGTATACCAGGATCTGGTATACCCTCTGATTTGTCCAAGTGAAGTGTCTTCGCGAAGAACAGAAGGATTGCATAAAAATATGGTCAATAAAAGATTCCTTTGCAATCCGTTCCACTGGTTTTCGGAAGAGTTATGAAAGATTCCTTTGCAATCCTTTCCACTGGTTTTTGGAAGAGTTTAATCTTTCAACTGCTTTCCAAGGGTAATGTCTCTGATGAATGGAGAAGCTGGCGCCGTCTTCGCCATGATGGTGGCTTGTCTAGCTCTCGAGGCCATAATGAAAGACCAAGTTGAAATGTGGAACACAATATCGTCGCAACAATGGCAATGGGTATCAACTAAGAAGCCAAGAAGAACCAGAAAGTGCAGCATTGTGTCTAAAGATCTGTCAATACGGTTCTTGACATCCGTACATTTGCCGTTCTGTTTTCGGTATACAGTTGAGCCTCGATTATCCAGACTTGTCGGGACCTCGGTAAATAGTCCGGATAATCGAGAGTCCAGATAATCAAAAATATGAATATTAATGAGAAAGAAATGTAAACAAAAGGTATAACCGCAAACAAAACATTTTTTTTAAGATCTTGTCTTTGTTCTTCCGTATGACTGAGATCTGCTGCTTGCTGATGCCTAATTCTTGAGCTAAATTTGTTCCTTTCTCTCCTTTATCCTAACATGAAATAATTATCTGCTCATCTTTGATCGATAGAACGGCTCGCTTTCGCTTCGTAGACATGTTTTTGATTTGAGTTAACGATCTCTCGCTCATGTCTTTACATAACCCACTAATCAAGCATGAAATTCCCTTGGCAACAAAACAATGGAGCCAATCAGATATCAGCTGAACGCATCAATATTTCTGTCTCATTGCACTTACGAATTTTGAAAAGCACCCAACAGTCGTTTCAACAGTCTCTTGAAATGATTATTTATGCTTTTTGCGACTTTGAGTTTTCACGATCACAACTAATTAATATTCATGAAAAATTATGACCTGAGAAAAAAGTTTGGATAATCGAGGTTCAACTGTATTGACCTTTTGCTTTGCATAGGTTGACGTCTCTGCGATTTGCCATGCGATGTTTATGCTTTGTTTAGGCTCATTTCTATGGCAAAATATCTTTTATAGTCTCTAAGTATTTGCTTTCAGTTAGAGGGACAAAGTTTGAAATATTCCATGAACATGTTTCAGAGAAAGGTTGGCCACAGGCGTTCTCTTGCTTCCTCTCGCCGCACTTTTTTATTTTTTGCGCACTGTTTTCTGTGCTGCGTCTCAACTAACTGAATGCCTGGAAGGCTATACTCAGTTATAAGATGCACCCCAAAGATGGAGCAGACTTTCATTGAACATATATATAACCAAGATAAGATGGTAACACTTCAAGAAGAAATAGCATTTAAAAATGGATTTTAGTAATTTCATATTTTTTCGTTGTCAGGTGAATCCCTCACGTCTGCCTGTCGTAGTAGGAGGTTTGTTGGATGTGGATTGCACAGAAGATGTCATCAAAAGTCTCATGATGGCTGTACGTGGCCAATTCTCAACTGATGAACTAGTTGAAGAAGTTGAAAAAAGAAACCGTCTCAAGCTATTATTGCCTTGGCTAGAAGCAAAAATACACGATGGTTCTGAAGAACCGGCCACCCATAATGCACTGGCAAAGATCTATATTGATGCCAACAACAATCCTGAGAGATTTCTTAGGTTGGTACATGTATGATATGGTATTAGTAATACTGGAGCTGGCATGGTATTTATCTAGTTTGTGAGAACAAAATTTTGAGGATAAATAATAGTTTAACCCATTGACACCTGGAGCTTTTTGCCAAAAACACAGTTTTTAGACATTTTTAGCCTGGATACGAGTCAAATTGACTGCAATCAGCTGAAAAGGTATTTGCAACATGACATCGTGCCTTTCTTTCCACTAGCATCATGTTTTACAACATTTTTGCTCAGGCATGCACAGAAATCAAACTGTAGAAAGTGGCCTACATCTTTAGGCTTTTCGTTTTTTATTTTATTTTATTTATTTTTTCTTTTGCCCTTCCTTTTTTCTTTTGTGATCTTTTTGCTGCATTGTGATTGACCTTTTACTGGGCTTAGTTCCACTTGAAGAATTCCCAAGAAAGCAGAATCTGTAGTTCGGGCAAATATCTAAACCCCCACCACATATGGAATTTCACATAAGGCCTCCCCCTCCTCCCCAGAATTCCATTTTTGACCACTTAAATAACCCCCCAACCACTTCCAGACTTTCCACTACTATTTTGTACACCTCCCATACCCTGGCAAGAAAGTGTGTTAAGTAATATTTCAAAAACAAGTGCGAGGGTTTCATCAGGTTTCCAAACACGAGAAACATTTGAAACCAAAAGAAAAGATAAAATGGTAACTTGTCAAATTACCTTCCTACACGACTAACTCCCTTTGTAAATGTGGTACAATTTCCATTGAAGGACTAATAAAACGAGTGTGGATGAAATTGACACCATACTTTTATTGTGAACACAATCGCTAACAGACTCAGGACGAAAGCCAATTTTGCAGCAAAATTACATACAAAGAGATAAGCAGGATAAGAAATTTTCAAGTTTGTGAAATTGTAACATTTCTACCTTTATAAAGAAACTAATTTTCACAAAAGAAATCAACTGCCACTTCGAAGACCGATGCGAAAACAAAGTAGGCTATTTTAGTCTCCAGTGCTTTTCGGTCCACAAGGTGACGCCATGTGGACTGGTAACAAGTAATGGCGGCCATTTCCATGCAATGGCACATTCTTCGCATTTGTTGTCTTCCTAAGTGCATGTTAAAGAAAGAAAATGTATTTCAAATATAATGCGAGTCAAATACAAGTATTCAAGACACTATTTTTCATTTGAAAGTTCTACTTAGTATGTAAGAAAGGATTTTTTGAACAGCTACATAGATCAACATTCAAATCTGTATTGAATCAAAGGACCTCTGGAAACTAAATCGATCATTCAACCCCCCTCCCTCTGGAATTTCCTTGGTCTTTGAACCCGCTCCCCTTCAGATTTCTTATTCCCTCCATGGTGGGGGTATGGATATTTCCTGGAACCACACAATTGAGACAGGCAATCCTTACCATGGAGTCAAGAAAATTTTTTCTGCCAGTGTTTCACTGACATTTCTGAGCATTTTCATGTATATTTCAGGCTCAATTGACCAAATTACTCTGATCTGGGCATCACTTGGAAAGATTTTCCTCCAGCAGAACTTGAGCGTAAGTGAGGCCAATTTTGGTCAAACTTGATGACGTCAGAACAATGATCTTCGTGGCCGGTTATAGCTGGCCCAGGCGTCAATGGGTTAAACAAAGGAAACAATGTTGGTGATGGTGTTCTTATTGTAATTGTTGTAGATGTTTTGTGATTTTATATCTCCATTTGCTGCTCACTTTCATTTTGAATGAGGAGATATATATCAAGCACCTGAGATTGTTCGTTGTTGTAACTTAAAATGTTATTTTTTCAGAGAAAATCCTTATTACGACAGTAAAGTGGTCGGTAAATACTGTGAAAAGAGAGATCCACACTTGGCCTGCATAGCTTATGAAAGAGGACAGTGTGATGCAGAGCTAATCAAGGTACAGACAATCCACTTGTAGTTTTGGTTGCTGTGTTTTTTACAGCCTGTGAAACACTTTGATGTTACTGCTGTTGTGCTGTTGCAGATCCAAAAAATGACCATCTTTTTTTCTCATGAAAACAGAAAAACTAGCTTAATTAATTGTTAAATATGGCATTAAATGGTTCTCACAAGTCTGTAAAACCAATCTTGATAAAATCTAAAAGGCCAATCATGACAGATACCACCGATTCCAGTAAAGTTAAAGATAAAGAATCTTAACAAAATCAAATGCTGCAAGCATTAAGGCCAAATGAAGAGAGATTGTTGTTGTATTATGTCCCAAAGGGACTATGAGCTGTGTATTTTTAGAGCATAAAGTAAGTAAACAGTATTCAATAAATTTCCCACTCAAAAGTTTTAAGGACTTGTCTGTGTTGATATCAGACATCTAAAAAATCTGTTACATAATTCACTTATTTCTACACCTTTGTCTTTCAAGTGATCGCCTGCTCTCTTGTAGCAATTCAACTCCCAGATACTTATGTTTAAAAACAAACTCCAACTAAATGGAGTAAAACTAAGAATAAGCCCACAAGTGCTCATTATGGACCTATTTTTTAACAAGTGGTTTTATAGCTTGATGGGAATATGAGGGCAGTTGGGGTAAAAGTCACTAGCTTAGTCAGTTAATTGGTCATTCGGTCAGTTGTTGGGTCATTTCCTTGACAACTGTGTTTCACAAGGAAGCAACATTTGCCCAATCATTGTGAACAAAATGGCTGCCGAAGCAATGTACTGATTTTTGGTATTTGGATTCAAACATGTGCTCCCAAATTAAATTTAAAGACTCTGATATACAGCAAAGGTGGGTGTATAATTCAATTTATCAATGTCTTTGACAAACATAGAACATCAGTATCAGATTAGCCCTCTACTCTCTGGGGTAATTCTTAAGGTGAGGAAAGGTAAATTAAAAGGTTAATTGGGTCTCATTTGATAGAAATTTAGTTGATTATAGTTATTTTAACTGCAACATTCTATGCACATGACATTTAAAGTTTTTTCTTAGAACTCATTACTTTATAGGTCATTACTTTACAGGACAAGTGTTCCAAGTGTAATATTTATGCTGTGTCATGTAACATACAAAAAAATGTAACATACAAAATCCTCTACATCTTATCATACATGTATGTAAATATTGTATGAAGCATGCTGTTCCAAGTATCACAGGTTAGCTTAAAGAGCCTTTTGATCCTAACTTCAACTCATGAAAACCTTATTTGTTTATATATCCCCAACTTGGAAAAAGGCTTCTTTCGGGCAGAGTCTCCCTTCCCCTCCCCTCCCCACCACTTTTCAAATCCTCAGTAATATATGACTATGTTCTTCCCACTTCAAAGGTTTGTAATGAGAACTCCCTGTTCAAGAGTCTGGCAAGATACCTTGTTCGAAGGAGGGATCCAGATCTTTGGGCAGAAGTACTACTGGAAACAAACCAGTTCCGCAGGCAACTTATTGATCAGGTGTGCAGGGCTAACACTTGACTATCATTATTATTATCATTATCATTATCATTATCATTATCATTATTATTACTTTTTTTTTAACATTTTATGTTCAAGATGAGCAATAACCCCAGATAATCAATGAAGCGACTTGAATAGTAAAGATGTAATCTTATCTCTTATTTAAAATATCCTTATCATTTTATTTGTTAACATTGTGTGGTCAATTGTAAAGTTAGATTTTGATAATGCATTATGAAGCCAAGTAAAAGGTCTTTAAGCATTAAGTTGTCTACTCCAGTTTTAATTAAGTTTAAAGTATTGCTGCAAGAAGGGATTGCAGCGCTGATTACATTACCGTGAACACCTAAAATATGTCTGGAATGTTTATTGTGTTGTAACCAATCACATGCGAGATCTTTACACCACAGAAACCACAAGCAACGAACGGTTGTTTCCTATCGGCCACGGAACAAATTATTTTCATTTTGTTTTAACATTCAGTCTTTTTACAAGTAAACAATTACTTTCCGGCCCATTTGTTTACAGTATGTGCTATAATAGCGAAGAATACAGGTTTGAGCGATTTTGAAGTAAATTAAGCTGATGTGCCAGGCGGACGCACATGACGGTTTGGCAAACTTTTTGTAACAATCGAAATTGGAATAATTAGTTACGCCTGATCGCAAATTTGTTCGGCGGTCTTTCCAGTTTGCAATCGTGTGATCAAGGAACTTCTGCCGGCACATTAGTTCGAGGGTTCAATTGTTAGCCCACACAAATCAACCCTTGTTCTACAAAAAATATTAGCAAGGATTATGCTAATCACCATTGTTGATTTTTTATTATCTTCATGTGATGTCGTTACATGGAAAGCTGGTCGCCGTCGCGTTGGCTAATAAATTTTTTCTTTCTAAACTCGAACGATGATCTGGTTGCGGTCCTCAGCACTGATCTTGGGGAACAGCGGTGTTTTAAATTCCTATAAAGACAGTTTGTATCCTTAACAAAACAAAGATAGTTTGTTCCGTTGTCGATAGGAAACGGTTCGTTGCCTGTGGTTTCTGTGGTGTGAAGATCTCGCATGTGATTGGTTACAACACAATAAACATTCCAGACATATTTTAGGTGTTCACGGTAATATAATCAGCGCTGTAAGTGACATTCTAAAATTACATGTTCTGCTTGATTGTAAAGGTTGTTCAAACAGCACTTTCAGAGACTCAAGATCCTGAGGATGTGTCATGTACAGTCAAGGCATTCATGACTGCTGATCTTCCAAATGAACTTATTGAACTTCTAGAAAAGATTGTCCTAGAAAACTCAGTTTTCAGTGACCACAGGTGTGATACTGTATTAAAATGTACTCCTTGGGCCAGTCCAACTGTAAAAAGAACATTTGTTTGTGTGAAGGGAAAAAGTTGATTCGAGTTTACAAATGATGATTCTGAGCTAAAGAAATCTGAAAGTGGTTTGGACTTCAAAATGTTTCAAATTTTATTTCTCTTTGGGTTCATCAAATATTTAGAGCACCCTCTCAAAATGGACAAAGCCTTGTGGCCAGCATTTCAGAGAGATTTGACAGAGGAAGGGACAGACAGAAAGACCGACTGACCAACTGACTGACTGATGAATTGATGGATTGATTGATGTAAAAACTAAAATTTGGTGTTAAGTTGGTTTGTACATGTATTTCTAAAATGAATTGTGTGCCTGCAGAAATACAATTGGAATGAGAATTGACCATCACAGTTGTTATTATGGCATTTAAGCAATTGTAATTTCCACCTGTAAAGAGATTGCCAGGCTTCAAAAGTAAAAATCTTGAAGCCTGAAATCTTTCTGTTTTGGGGTTAAATTTGCAGTTGCTGTATTTGCACTTAAACCTATGATGTTTACCTTTACTAGTCTTTGTTGCTAATGAAACAGCTATTGTAACAGAACTTGATGAGTGCATATCTGCACATCCTTGAAAATTGAAGGCAAAGAATGGGCAGTTTCAGCAAATTATTTTATAGAAAACTTTAAAGTTATTTTTTGTTTCATTATCGTGAAGTTCATGATTTATATTCTTCCAGAAATCTGCAGAACTTGCTGATTTTGACAGCTATCAAGGCTGATCGGACACGTGTAATGGAGTACATCACTCGCCTGGACAATTATGATGCACCTGATATTGCTAGTATTGCCATTGGCAGTGAACTTTATGAAGAAGCATTTGCCATCTTTAAGAAATTTGATGTGAATACATCTGCTATTCAGGTATGACAGTGGTGAACACATTGAACTAATGCTCTATGATGTGACTGAGAAATTCATCTTAGAAAGCAAAGGAAATACATCCCCATGTTCATCATTATCATCCTTATTTTACCCAGGGGGAAGGGTGTTATCCCCATGTCACCGTGCATAAACACTATACTATTTACAGAGTATTGTACACATATTTTATCTTTGTTCCCATTTAGTTGTAAAAACTTAATACATTGACACTTCAGTAAAGCTGTTTCTTTATTTTATTTTAGCTTTATTTAGCTAATAACAAACACACAGGCTTTGTTAATGTATGGTCTAGCTATAACCATACAATAAAATGTACTCTGCTCATTTTTCTTGTACAGCATCGAGAACTAATTCCAACTAAATTTGAAAGTACAGGAATAAATGATTTATTTTCTGCCAGAATTAAATGCAGGGCAGCTCAATAAAAATGTAGTGCAAAATCTAAGCCTTAAGTATTTTGTATCTCTGTTCTGTAGGTGTTGATAGAAAATGTTCAAAACTTAGACCGGGCATACGAGTTCGCCGAACGTTGTAACGAAGCGGCAGTGTGGAGTTTGTTGGCCAAAGCTCAGTTACAAAAGAACATGGTAAAAGAAGCTATTGATTGCTTTATTAAAGCTGATGATCCATCTGCATACACTGAGGTTGTGGAAGCAGCCAATAGAGAAGGTATGCCTAGTGGTGATTTTTCAGAAGTATATAGTCTTGTCAGGAAAGCTCTGTGTTTCTCAGCAGACTGATCTCGGTACTCCCTTGTATGGGCTATATAGGTATGTGTGGCCCAAGGGGTATCTTCCCCCCAGGAGACTGATTACCAATCACAAGGTTTGAATCTCATATAATTATGTGGCTAGCTCCGTGAGTGGGCAAGATGAACCAAATCGTGCGCTGTGATTGGCTACCTGAGCGAGCGAGATGGAGCTATCTTGCCGGCTAGGGACTAACCGCTGTGTCCCACGAAAAAAAAATTCCCCGAAAAGCCATATAATAAATCCTATATTGAGCATTTCGGTCAAGATGGCTGGATATTGGTTAATTTTTTTTTTTTTGCGAGTTTATGAACTTCGACTCTGTCTCGGTCCATAAACACGCAAAAAAATAACTAAACCAATATCCAGCCATCTTTACCTCACGCTTGGTAAATAACCCACATATGTATATATGTTAACACGGCACATGAAACTCATTTTATATTTAGACTGTCTTTTTTTCTATTGGAACAGGTCGTTTTGTGATTGTTCATAGAAAAAATTAAATTTTTCATTCATTGAATTTTATGGGCCGAGAATAACTAGGCATCGCGTCCTTTGTACATGCTCGACGCACTTAGCTAACTTATTAAAACTGTGAAATAGTTATGAGATATAGTACCAGTTTCATAGCTGCGTTGTATACAACTGGGATTCGATGCTGATTCTTTGTTTTGTTTTCAGGAAACTACGAAGATGTTGTTCGTTATTTACAGATGGCCCGGAAGAAGTCTAGAGATTCATTTGTAGAAACAGAGCTTATCTTTGCCTTTGCTAAGACAAACCGTCTTGCTGAACTCGAAGAATTCATTTCCGGTCCAAACCATGCTCAAATTCAGCAGGTAAGTGATATTTATTCATTCCACAGCAAACTGTTATTTTCAAGCTTACTTGAGTGCAGTGAACATCAGTCGCTGCTCAAAGGTATTATTCAAGATTTGTTAAAGCATTCAGATGCTAGCCCTTTCTATGCGAATGTTTTCTAAAAATTGTCCTTTTTTTGTTGTAGGTTGGCGATCGATGTTTCGACGAAAAAATGTACGACGCTGCCAAACTTCTGTATAATAACGTGTCGAACTTTGCAAAGCTAGCTTCAACTTTAGTTCACTTAGGAGAATACCAGGCAGCAGTGGATGGTGCTAGGAAAGCTAACAGTACCAAGACATGGAAGGAGGTGAATAAAACACATGCCTGCATCTTTCTGAACGCTTCTTTTTACCTTGTAAAACCAGGCCAGGTTATCATATTTAGGAAATGGTAAATTTTCGTGATTAGGGGTACTTTTGCCACAGTTAAAGTATTCTTGGCGTCCGTGTATCCTCATCCTGCTTAACCTGTTTTCCATTGGTATTTTTTTACTTTCAGGTTTGTTTTGCATGTGTCGAAGGAGAAGAATTCCGTTTGGCCCAAATGTGCGGACTTCATATCGTGGTCCATGCAGACGAATTAGAAGAGTTAATCAATTTCTACCAGAATCAAGGCTACTTTGAAGAGCTCATATCTCTGATGGAGGCTGCGCTGGGCCTGGAGCGAGCTCACATGGGCATGTTCACGGAGTTAGCGATCTTATATTCTAAATACAAACCTTCTAAGATGAGGGAACATCTTGAACTCTTCTGGTCTAGGGTTAACATTCCAAAGGTAAGTGTTGTACTGTTTCGTTTTGTCGTATGTCTGTAGCTAGTAACATCCTGTCTTAACTTTTACCACGGCTTGAAGTGTACCCCTTGATTATTCTGTTACTCGTTATTATGAGATGGTAAGCTGGTCTGATTCTGGCGATTCTGATTGGTTCCCAGAACGGTCCTAATTTAGCCGAGAAAGACTGCTCATAACTTTTGGAAATTGCGTTTCAAAACAATGTAGAAAAGAAAAGTTGAGAAGTTTTTTTTTTTCTTTAATGTGCGAGGGACAGTTTAGCCTGGAAAACGAAAACAGCTCTTGACGCGTTTACTGATTATGGATCGCGATATGCATTTTTTTATCTGCTACTCCCAGGTTAAAAAGACATTGAACAATACAGACCTCGCCTTAGTTCAATAACATATTTATGGCTGTGGTGTTTTATTTTTGTTTCTTTGTTTATCAGGTTCTCCGCGCAGCAGAACAAGCTCACTTATGGTCAGAGCTGGTGTTTCTGTACGAAAAATACGAGGAGTATGACAATGCTGTTCAAACTATGATGACTCACCCTACTGTGGCATGGAAAGAGGCATTGTTCAAAGACGTCATCTGTAAAGTGGCTAACATTGAATTGTATTACAAATCACTACAGTTCTACTTGGATTTCAGGCCAATGTTGATCAATGATCTCCTTATGGTTCTCACTCCTCGCATGGACCACACTCGCGCTGTTAATTTCTTCAAAAAGGTATGTGAACTGTCAGGCACGTTCTATTAAGCTGTGTTTTTCACGGACACGAACAACGTGAGACTGTTGATGTACCACCAAATTTTCAAACTATTATTTTCCCAAGAGAACAGTGCTTTGCTTAGTTTGATTGTTCTCTACAGGTGAACCATCTGCCACTTGTGAAGCCGTATCTACGGTCGGTTCAAAGTCACAACAACAAGGCCATAAATGAAGCTTTGAATGATTTGCTTATTGAAGAGGAAGATTACAATGGCCTCCGTGCGTCTATTGACGCTTTTGATAATTTTGACAACATTGCGCTCGCTCAGCGCCTGGAAAAGCACGAGCTGATCGAGTTCCGCCGTATAGCGGCTTATCTTTACAAAGGCAACAACCGCTGGCAGCAGTCTGTGGAGCTCTGTAAAAGGGACAAACTTTTCAAGGTGTGCCATTTTGAAAATCCTCTCTCTTTTTGTGGGTGGGTGTGTGTGTGCGCGAGTTAGTAGAAACTACCAAGTGTTAATTGGTTTATTGCCACGTTAATTGTAACTAAATCGCTAGAAATCTGGCTGCGTATGTTTCACAGCGGATGCTACGCGTTTAGAAGAAAAAAGAGCAATGAAGCTTGTTAAATAAATACCCTGGAGCTTTTGGTATATCCTGCAGACACCGGGACCTCCGCTTAGAATTTGGACCAAAAGCCGTGGAGGTCTCTTTCTTTGTTATCACGGCGTACCGCGTAGCCAGCCCATAACATGCGCCATTTTGAATTCATTTTGTCTCTTGAATAAATTTAATTCTTATTTCAATTAATTAGAGAGTTTAAACTTGACGTTTACGGCAGACGGCGAACGGCAGAGATTACCTCGGATTTTATATTCTTTTCTTGTAATTTTTAAATGAATCACACAAAAATAGAAAAGTGTCTCTTACTATTCACAGCAAATACAAATATTTTGATTCTACTGTACAGAGAGCTGAAGACGGACGGCGAAAGTTTCATTTTTGCCGTTTGCCGTAAACGTCATGCTTAACCTCCCTAATTTCTGCGTACCGCGTAGCCGGCTACGTGGAATTTACTTCGAGTGGCGGGGTATTCTGCAGTTAAGCCCAAGCGAATGAGCTTCATCTGCCCCTTCGTTGAAACCAGTGAAAGCATTGAGCCAAATGACATCGACTTGGAGCTAAATACGATCACTGACACATTTTCTAAGATCTTCCAGCCTGACATTAAACAGTTCCTTTGTCGATTGTGAACTCCCTGCTTACGTCTGTTTCAGAGGCGAACGGGGAAACTGAAAGAAAAACACCTTCTCTGCTGCGGAAGATTTCACTTTCTTCTGGTGGCATTCATGAACACAAAAACACGTAGGGAGGGTGAGAACACGTTTCATTCAAAATACACAGGGGCTGTTGTTTTCTGTGAAAGAGAAATGTACAAGGAGGTGTTTTACTTGTTTCGGTAGGCACTAATCACAGCACTATTTTCCCAGGTTCTTGCTGTCAGTTATGCACTAAAGAGAGAAGCCTTGTTAATCAGTGAAGTTAATACGTTGCCTGGTAACTAATCCACGTCGTTATCTTACAGGACGCCATGTTATACGCGGCCGAGTCACGTAACTGCGCAACAGCAGAAGATCTTATCCACTGGTTCCTGGAAATAGGCAACAATGAGTGCTTTGCCGCCTGCCTGTTTATGTGCTATGATCTGCTCAGCCCTGATGTGGTCCTAGAGCTTGCATGGAGACACAATCTTCTCGATTTTGCAATGCCCTATATGGTACAGGTCCTCAAGGAGTACATAGACAAGGTACTGAAGTCATGTTAATCTACACTCCACCGAGTAGATACAAAAACCCAGTAAACTACAGAGTCCCAAGGATGTCCGTTACTACTTTTCTAATTTTCTCAGTGTCCCGTTTATTAAACCTAACGGGTTTTTATTTTTATTTGGAAGCGTCACATTTTCTTCACATTAAAGTTATTCATAACTTATATTGACAAGACATGTTTCAGATGAAACATCATCAAGAATACCAATTGAAAATGAGTAGTAAACAGTTAAACGGTGTGTTACGAAAATGAGAATAATTAACAATGAAGGAGCGTAACAGAAAAAGTGAAAATATGACACTAGAATAACGCAAAGTAATTTGCATGAAAGGGATAAATTAAAGATGTTTAACTTGGGAATTCAAAGAAGAGTGCTCCTAAAGAACTTGCATGGCTTCCTTAATTTTTGTCCAATGAGCTAGCAAAATCTTGAGAGTCAGTTTGATGACGTGATGTCACGTGACAGATTTGGATTAAGGTTTTGGAGCAGAATTAGTCTTCCGCGTGATTTTTTCCGAGTAAGCAGAGGCGGCCATTGCCACATTTGTAGTGCTCAGTCGTTGCTAGCTCTAGTCATTTGTCAGCAAATTAAAGACTATTTGGTATGCAACAAAGGTGTTTGTATTGGGGGTTTTACGGTATATGGGAATGCTTGTCTGAGTGACTATGTTCACGGATGCGGGTGGCAAAGTGTCTTGTTTTCGCTGAGAAGTAGCCTCTGAGATTCTTTTGCTATCCTTCCGATTTAATA